>MU751230.1:149790-185289 GCA_026770625.1 Nicotiana glauca
TAGGAAGAGCAAGAATGGAACCGCTATCGCTTGTCCTATCATCCGCGATGAGCTTCTTTCATTCGTCAGTATAGGGTAGGTTGAGTCCTTTGCTCGTATGCTTGGCATTACTATAGTCGCACCAGTCTTCCTTCCTTTTTAGTGCACATGAAACGGAAACCCTAATAGGGACTACCCACACGGTGATCAAAACTCTTCCTTCTCTGCTTCACTGTCAATTGATTGGCGCATGAACGAAGCTGTAACGGAGCATGTACGCGACAATCAAACACGGCTTTGCAGAGAGACTAGTATATATATATATATATATATGCTCCATATATCAAAATTGTAATTCCAAGTAGCCTCCTCTATCCAAAGCACTTTCACATAAGGAATTTTGTTAGATATCAACTTTCGAACCTGCCTATATACAATAGCTACTGGCTCTTTTTCATAAGTTAAATTATTATCGAGTTGAACTGTGTTGAAGTCCCATACATGCGACTTATCTTTATGACACTTCTGAAGCATCGAAACAAGAAATATCGAATGTACCCCTTTCAGGCTGGGAGGCAATGCAAGTTTATAAACAGCCTCCCCATCACTTTTTAAAATCTCAAATGGGCCAATGAACCTCATACTCAACTTTTTGTGCTTCCTAAATCTCACTACACCCTTCATTGGCGAAACTTTCAAAAGTATCTTCTCGCCCTCCATAAAAGCCACATCACGGACCTTTTTGTCCACATAACTCTTTTTCCTACTCGGCGATCTGCGAAGTCGATCCTGAATCAATTTTACCTTCTCCAAAGTATTATGAACCAAATTTGTACCCAATATCCTAAAATTACCAAGTTTAAACCCACCCATAGGAGAACGACACTACCTACCATACAAAGCCTCATCAACACTATCTAAATTCTAGATTGTTAGCCATTGTTGTAAGAAAATTCTGCCAATGATAAGAACTGATCTCAATGGCCTCCTAAGTATATCACACAAGCTCACAACAAGTCCTCAAGAATTTGAATAGTATGCTCGGACTAACCATCAGTCTGCGGGTGATAAGATGCACTAAGCTCCACCTGAGTACCTAACTCGCGCAAAACTACTCTCCAAAAGTGTGATATGAACAGAGTACCACGGTCCGAAATAATAGAGATAGGCACACCATACAAACACATAATTTCCCTAATGTAGTTTTGACGACTAATTTTGATCCTCCCTTTTAAAATTAATTTGTTTATACTCAATGATTTATAATAAATATATTTTCTAATCAATATTAATTATTTTATATAAATTAGCAATTATAATGTTGAAATTAGTAAATTAGTATTACATTATTTTTAAAATATACTACCCTTACTATTTTTAAAATCTATTTGATCAAAAGTCCATATTTTATCTCAATTTCCATTTAATTTTGACGTTGTCCAAATTCAATCTCTGCCGTTCAAACACGGAGATCCAATGGCCCACATATTTCGTCGTAAAAATCTTTATCACTTGAATTATCAGGGTCGTTGATCAAATTATCAAACATCCTAGATCACTCCTTTCAACCTTATCCCTAGAGATGGGCTTGGTTAGCCTTAACCTTATATCATTTCATCCTTGAACCAACCACCCGCTTTCTCCTTTCCTCTCTATTCTCCCAAATTCCATCACCCTAATCAATTAGAAAACTTTGAACAAATTCGTGCAAGGTCACAAATCAACCAGAAATCATACTCTTTGCTTTCTGACTCCGCAAATCTTGTCGGTTTCTTCCCCGTTTCATCATACAAATTCAAAAACATAAAATATGAAATCTAGCTAGAAGGTGAAACTTCAAATCGCTTGTATCATTGTTCTGGTCTTTCAAATCTATGGCATGCATGGCCATTTCTTCAGCCTTCATCATCACTATTCTTTGTCCAGAGGTCAAACATAGTGACCTTTGGACATTTGGGTTTAGACCGATAATTTTTTTCCTTCAATGGTCAACCTCTCTCCTCTCAGGTAAAACTCTCATTTATTTCCCTTTTGTCCCTTAGATTTTCACTCGATTTTTCTTGCATCATATGGTAATCATCACTCTCCACTACCTTTGCTTGAATCTGCTGAAACCTTATGGTTTCAAAGCACTATAATTACATCCTTCAATTCTCTCACCTAACATGGCCTAACAACCAAAAGATCACCAACTACACTAAATGTTCTGAAAACCTAATGCATAGTAGCATTAAAAATCAAAATCTATTGTTCTTCTTTCCGGTTCTAAGCTTATTCCCTTATTGAAGTTTAAGTTTGTTGTTCCTAAATGGCTATGAAAGAGTGTTTGTTTGGTGTGTTGCTAAAAGTATGGTCAGTGCACTTCGACTCTTCCTCTTTTTTAATTGTTTAAGTTAAAATCATGTCTACTCTATTTTTTTCTGTTGATAGTTTCTGTTTATGATGTATTATTATTGATTTATGTTTGATAATCATGCTTTGACTCTATACATATGAACCAACTATTTTCCTTAATACCCTGAAACTAAGTCAATACTAATCAACTACCTTTGTAAGCATGATGAATGCTTCTTTAAGTAAAATAATATATGTGTTAATTAAACTTATATAACTAGCTAAAGAGCCTTAATGAATCCTCTTTATTGGCTCTGGCTTTAGACTTCCCTGATCTTCTGCTATGGCCTTTATGTCTGGTATGCTGATTTTGCCTTAGTGTTACTTGTTGATCTGTATCATACACTTGAGGTTGTTTTTCTAACAAAACTAAGCTAGATTAATTATGAATACTTAAGGGTTAAATACAAGAATGTCATTCTAGTTAAAGTATATCATCTTGTGTTATTTGAATTTACTTCTTTCTCCCAATGTGCTTCTATGATGTTGTGACCTCTTGAAAGACCATTGTAAGGTCGTATGTTATCCTTCATGTCTGTTTGATCACATCTGTGAGTTTCAGTGTATAAAATCATGTCCTGAATGTAATTGGACTAAGTTCTAATGAGTTCCTACAGTTAGTCTTATGTGTATCATGTCAGCTACTATCCACTTAGCTTAAGTTATGCCCTAGGAACTTGATTAAAATTGTATCTCTAATGATTGAGTTTCATTTGGTGGGTTGGTTATGCTAAGCTGAATTTCATCATGACTAAGTTATCACACTTAACCTGTATAATTGAATCATGCCTCCTTAATGGAAATTTTCATTGTTCTGGACTTTCGTAATTAATATTTTGGTATGATCCCATGCTATTTGATAATCAATTGTCACGACCCGGATTTCCCACCATCGGGATCGTGATGGCACCTACTCGTGGTAGCTAGGCAAGCCAACTCAATTACCTTTCCCCTTGCTAAGCAATTATTTCAACCGTTTATAGCATCAATAAAGAACATGAAATTTAATAAGAACAATAGCGGAAGTCTGATTTATAAATACGAATCAAAATGCAGAATAGTCAATAATAGCCTCTACCCAAGATTTGGTGTCACAGTACTCACGAACTACTAAGAATATACTAAATACAATGGTCTGAAAGAAATATATAAGCTGTCCGTCTCGAAAACAATGAGGCAACAGTCTAAAAGAAAACATAAAGAAGAGACGTCGGGCATGCGGACGCCTGCAGGGCTACCTCAGTCTCGTGAAAATGAAAACCTGCTCCCGCACTAATGTTGCTGCTGCTCCTCAAAACCTGGACCTGTGCAAAAAGATGCACAGAAGTGTAGCATCAGTACAACCGACCCCATGTGCTGGTAAGTGTCTAGCCTAACCCCGACGAAGTAGTGACGAGGCTAGACTGGACACCACATAAACCTGTGCAGTTATAAATATACAGCGGCATATCGCATATAAGGCAATTAACAACATGGGAGGGGGAAACATGCTATGGGGAGATACAATATCAACAATAATCCCAAGTAACAAACTAGAATAGTTTAGATTCATAATGAACAAGGAATCAATACTCAATACAAACACATGGTATCAATAACTGTTGCGGCGTGCAACCCGCTCCATAATTTATCACTGTTGCGACGTACAACCCGCTCAACAAATATAACTATTGCGGCATGCAACCCGACCCATAAATACCACTATTGCGACGTGCAACCCGACCCATACCATTTATCAGGTATCACTGCTGCGGCGCGCAACCCGATCCTCAATATTATTGTTGCGGTGTGCAACCCGATCCTCAATATCATTGTTGCGGCGTGCAACCCGCTCCTCAATATCATTGTTACGGCGTGCAACCCGCTCCACAATATCATTTAACAGTCTGACTCCTCAAACAACAGTCACAATTAAGGGGCATAACAATAAGCAAATATTTGACAAAAATCCCGGCAAGGGGAAGAATCCAACAAGTTCAACCAAACGTCCCGGCAAGGGAAGAATCAACAACGCTTTCTTTTTCTTACTTTTCTTATCTTATCATTCATTCAACCATTTTGAGCCAACGCTCCAAAGAATCCAGTCATTTCATATACTTTCAATATTCGTATCACAATTCGAGCCAATGCTCCCAGGAATCAAATAATCATTTTACCGTTCACATGTTATTCACAACATATAGAAATTCTCCAATAAACACGGAGTTCACAACCAAGTCATGGTAATCACATTATAAGGACTCACGGTCATGCTAGACACCGATGTATAGATACTCGTCACCATGCCTATACATCGTACTCGATCACATAGCAATTAGCAACAAGACTCAACTCCTATTCCCTCAAGCTAGGGTTAAACCAAACACTTACCTCAAAGCCTTGAAATCCATTTAATCCTCAACTATCACTTTACCTCGCGGTTCCACCTCCAATTCGCTCGAATCTAATCAGAAATTGTTCAATTACTTTAATAAACACTATATGAATCAATTTAAATGCATAAAAATGATTTTCCCAAGTTTTCCCCAAAAATTCCAAAAATGCCCTCGGGCCCACGGAGTCAAAACTCGAGGTTCGGACCAAAATCCGATTACACATTCCCCCACGAACTCAAATATGTAATTTGTTTTGAAATCAGACCTCAAATCCACGTCCAACTCCCCAATTTATAGAAAACCTAGGTTCTACCCAAAAACCCCCAATTTCACCCATGAAAATCCTTGATTTCAAGTGGAAAACATCTTTAATGATGTTAAAGATTGAAAAAATCGAGTAAAAATCAACTTACAAGTGATTTGGGATAAAGTTTGCTCTTGAAAAATCGCCTATGGTGTTTGGGTTTTGAGAGAATGGTGAAAAGTGATGAAAATTCGACTACGTATAAAATTTGCTGGGCTGCGGTTATGGGAACTGCGAACCTAGGTTCGCATTTGCGAACAAAACAGGCTTGGGATTTGCGACATCTGGGATCACATTTGCGAACTCAGGTCTGACTGCCAAGATTCGCATTTGCGAACGTTATATCGCATTTGCATTCAGGGCCATCTCGCTTTTGAGAGCAAAGGCGTCGCATTTGCGACTACTGCCTATTATCCCAGACTTCGCATTTGCGAAGTAGTGATCGCATTTGCGATCTTGCCCGGCTTTACCCTTCTTCGCATTTGCGATGGGAATTCGCATTTGCGAGCCTCGCATTTGTGAGAGTTCCTTCGCAAATGCTATGCCAACAGACCTGACCTGCAATTATTTTCTCTCAAAGTTCAAAATGCAACTCGACACTTATTTGAAACTCACCCGAGCCCTCGGGGCTCCAAACCAAACATGTACACAACCTCAAAAATATCCTACGGACTTACTCGTACGATCAAATCGCCCAAATAACATCAAAATCATTGAATCAAGCCTCAAAATCATCATTTTCATTTCAAACTTCATGAACTTCCAACCTTAGGTATTTAGGTCCGAAACAGGTCGAACGACGTCTGATTTCGATAAAACTTCACAGAAAGCGCTTAAACAATATATAAGACTTGTATCGGGCGTCGGAACCAAAATACGAGCCCGATACCACAGTCTTTTAATCAATTTTCATTTCCATTTTCTTTAACAATTTCAGAAAAATAATTTAACAGAATAATTCCTTTACTCGGGTTCTAGACCTCGGATTTCGACTCCGGGCACATGCCCGAGTCCTATATTTTTCTAAGACCTTCCGGGACCGTTCAATCTCGGGTCCGGGTCCGTTTACCAAAAATATTGACCAAAGTCAACTGTAATAATATTAATATCAAAATTCTTCAACTTTTTCACAGAATTCACATATTTCAACATAAAGGTTTTCCGGCTACGCGCCCGGACTGTGCACGCAAATTGAGGCAAGTAAAAATGAGGTTTTCAAGGCCTCGGAAGCACGGAACAAGTGAGGAAACATGTGATGACCCTTTGGGTCGTCACATCCTCTACCTCTAAAATAACCGTTCGTCCTCGAATGGACAAAAGAAAAAAGTACCCGAGTCAGGAAATAGATGTGGATAACGGCTTCGCATATCGGACTCGAACTCCCAGGTCGAGGCCTCAGGGGGCTGACCTCTCCACTGAACACGAACAGAGGGAAAGCTCCTAGATCTCAGATGACGAACCTGTCGGTCTAGAATAGCTACCGGCTCCTCCTCATAAGATAAATCCTTGTCCAACTGGACAGTGCTGAAGTCCAACACATGTGTAGGATCGATACCTCCGAAGCATAGATACATGAAAAATTGGATGCACGGCTGATAAGCTAGGTGGCAATGCAAGTCTATAAGCCACGTCTCCCACTCGATCAAGAATCTCAAATAGACCAATGTACCTAGGGCTAAGCTTGCCCTTCTTTACGAGCTTCATCACGCCCTTCACAGGCGACACCCGGAGCAATACCCGCTCACCAACCATAAAATCTACATCTCGGACCTTACGGTCTGTATAACTCTTCTGTCTAGACTGAGCTGAACGCAGCCTCTCCTGAATGATCTTGACCTTATCTAAGGCCTCCTGAATTAAGTATGTACCCAATAACCGAGTCTCTCCCGGCTCAAACCATCCGACTGAAGACCGCCATCGCCTACCATACAACGCCTTATATAGAGCCATCTGGATACTGGACTGGTAGTTGTTGTTGTAGGCAAACTCTGCTAAAGGCAAAAACTGGTCCCACGAGCCTCCAAAGTCAATGACACAAGCTCGGAGCA
This sequence comes from Nicotiana glauca, assembly GCA_026770625.1. Taxonomy (NCBI): domain Eukaryota; kingdom Viridiplantae; phylum Streptophyta; class Magnoliopsida; order Solanales; family Solanaceae; genus Nicotiana; species Nicotiana glauca. The sequence goes on from MU751230.1 coordinate 156,891, forward strand.
TATCCTCCAAAATCTGAATAGTCCGCTCGGACTGACCGTCCGTCTGAGGATGGAACGTTGTGCTCAACTAAACCTGGGTGCCTAACTCTTGCTGAACCGCTCTCCAGAAGCACGAGGTAAACTGCGTACCCCGATCTGAAATGATGGATACCGGTATACCATGAAGGCGAACAATCTCCCGGATATAAATATCCGCTAACCTCTCGGATGAATATGAGACTGCTACTGGAATGAAGTGTGCTTCTTGGTCAGCCTATCAACAATGACCCAAATGGCATCAAACTTCTTCCGGGTCAACGGAAGTCCAGTAATGAAATCCATGGTAATCCTCTCCCACTTCCACTCGGGAAGTTCAATCCTTTGAAACAAACTATCGGGTCTTTGATGCTCATACTTGACCTGCTGACAGTTCAAACACCGAGCGACACACGCAACAATATCCTTCTTCATCCTACGCCACCAATAATGCTGCCGCAAGTCCTGATACATCTTCGCGGCGCCCGGGTGAATAGAATACCGAGAACTATGGGCCTCCGCTAAGATCAACTCTCGAATCCCATCAACATTAGGCACACAAACTCGCCCCTGCAATCTCAAAACACCATCATCACCTAAGGTCACCTTCATGGCATCTCAACGCTGCACTGTGTCTCTCAGGACACACAAATGGGGATCATCAAACTGTCGATCACGGATACGCCCCAATAGAGAAGAACGAGCGACTGTGTAAGCCAATACTCTACTGGGCTCATAAATATCTAATCTCACAAATCGATTGGCCAAGGCCTGAATATCTAAAGCAAGCGGTCTCTGGCTGACCGGGATATAAGCAAGACTACCCATATTGGAGGACTTCCTACTCAATGCATCGGCCACCACATTGGCCTTACACGGGTGATATAAAATAGTAACATCATAATCCTTCAACAAATCCAGCCATCTCCTCTACCTCACATTCAACTCCTTCTGCTTGAACAAGTACTGAAGGCTCTTGTAATCCGTGTACACCTCACATGTCACACCATATAGATAATGCCTCCAAATCTTCAAAGCATGAACAACCGCTGCCAACTCTAGGTCATGAACCGAATAATTCTTCTCATGGATCTTCAACTGTCTCGAAGCATAGGCAATAACTTTGCCATCCTGCATCAATACTGCTCCAAGCCCAATACGGGAAGCATCACAATAGACTGTGTAAGGCCCTGAACCCGTGGGTAAAACCAACACAGGTGTCGTGGTCAGAGTTGTCTTGAGCTTCTGAAAGCTCGCCTCACACTCATCTGACCATCTGAACTGGGCACCCTTCTGGGTCAATCTGGTCATCGGGGCTGCAATAGACGAAAATCCCTCTACGAACCGATGGTAATAACCTACTAACCCCAAGAAACTCCGAATATCGATCACTGAAGTTGCCTGAGGCCAATTCTTGACTGTCTCAATCTTCTTTGGGTCAACCTGAATTCCCTCTGCTGATACAATATGGTCATCGGGGCTGCAATAGACGAAAATCCCTCTACGAACCGATGGTAATAACCTACTAACCCCAAGAAACTCCGAATATCGATGACTGAAGTTGGCTGAGGCCAATTCTTGACTGTCTCAATCTTCTTTGGGTCAACCTGAATTCCCTCTGCTGATACAATATGACCCAGAAATGCAACCGAACTCAACCAGAACTCGCACTTCAAAAACTTAGCATATAACTGTCTATCCTTCAGAGTCTGGAGAACCACTCTGAGGTTTTGCTCGTGCTCTTCCCGGCTACGGGAGTACACCAGAATATTATCTATAAAGACTATCACGAACAAGTCTAGATAAGGACTGAACACTCGGTTCATCAACTCCATAAATGCTGCTGGGGCATTGGTCAACCCAAATGACATGACTAAAAACTCGTAGTGCACATATCGAGAGCAAAATGCTGTCTTAGGGACATCAGACGCCCTAATCCTCAGTTGATGGTAGCCAGATCTCAAGTCTATCTTTAAGAACACTCTTGCTCCCTGAAGCTGGTCAAATAAATCATTAATCCTCGGCAGTGGATATTTGTTCTTTATCGTCACCTTGTTCAACTGCCGGTAATCAATACACATCCGCATCGAACCATCCTTCTTCTTTACAAATAACACCGGCGCACCCCAAGGAGAAACACAAGGCCTGATAAATTCTCTAGTAAATCCTGCAACTAGCCATTTAACACTTTTAACTCTGGCAGGGCCATGCGATATGGCGGAATAGAAATGGACTGCGTGCCCGGAACCAAATCAATACAAAAATCAATGTCCCTGTCGGGCGGCATACCCGGCTGGTCTGAAGGGAAAACCTTAGGAAACTCCCGTACAATAGGAACTGAGTCAATAGAAGGAACCTCTGCGCTGGAGTCGCGAACATATGACAGATAAGCCAAACACCCCTTCTCGACCATGAGTCGAGCCTTAACATAGGAAATAACACTGCAAGTGGCATGACCCGAGGTCCCTCTCCACTCTAGTCGGGGCAATTCTGGCAAGGCCAAGGTCACCGTCTTGGCGTGGCAATCCAAGATGGCGTGATAAGGGGACAACTAATCCATCCCCAATATAACATCAAATTCCATCATATCTAACAGTAGTAGATCAACACGGGTCTCAAGATCTTCAAACACAACCACACAGGAACGATGCACCCGGTCGACTACTAGGAGTCACCCACCGGTGTAGACACATAAACAGGAATGTCCAAAGCATAACTAGACATAGCCAGAAAGGGTGAAAAATAGGAAGACACATATGAATATGTGGACCCAGGGTCAAATAGCACTGACGCATCTCTATCACAAACCAGAATAGTACCTGTAATAACAGCATCTGACGCCTCCGCCTCTGGCCTAGCTGGCAAAGCATAGAACCGGGGCTCAACCCCACCTCCCTGAACCATGTCTGTAGGACGATCGCCCATCGGCAGACCCCTATCTCTGACAGTACGACCTCCACCTCTACGATCCCGACCTCCACCTCTATGATCCCTACCCCCGCCCCTAGCTGGCTGGGCAGGCTGTGGGTCAACTGGTGCCTGAATCATGGGGCGAGGACCCTTCTGCTGTGACTCTGTACCCCTCAATCTCGGGCAAGCTCTCATAATGTGACCATACTCACCACATTCATAACATCCCCCTATACGATGAGATTGGCCCTGACGGCCCGAATGACCTCCACGAACACTCTGAAGAAGTTGTGCACTGATGGGCTGCTAATCAGAATACTGCCCACGAAAACAACGATCACCTGAGACACCCTGTGAAGCCTGGAGTGCTGACTGAACAGGCCTGGAAGACTGGCCCCTATCATAAGAATCCCTGCCTTCAGATGAGGCACTACCGAATCGACCTGAGTGATGAGGCCTCTTGTCTGCCCTATAACTACCCCTTGTGGCAGAACCATCTCGATGCTCCGGGCCACATTGGCCGCCTCCTGAAAAGTAATGTCACTACTCACCTCTCTGGCCATCTGAAGACGAATAGGATGGATCAAACCATCAATAAACCTCCGCACCCTCTCCCTATCAGTGGGGAGTATGACGAGGGCATGGCGAGCTAGATCGATAAACCGGGTCTCACTCTGGGTGACCGTCATAGACCCCTGCTGGAGGTGCTCAAACTGCCTCCGATAAGCATCCCTATGAGTAACGGGAAGAAACTTCTCTAGGAACAACTCCGAGAATTGATCCCAAGTCAAAGGCGGCGACCCTGCTGGTATGGCTGAACAGTAATCCCTCCACCAAGTCTTGGCAGATCCATATAAACGAAAAGCCGCAAAATCAACTCCATTGGACTCCACAATGCCCATGTTCCGAAGAACCTCATGACAGCTATATAAGAAATCCTGGGGGTCCTCAGAAGAAGCTCCGCTGAATGAAGCAGTGAAGAGCTTGGTGAATCTGTCCAACCTCTATAAAGCATCTTCGAACATAGCCCCCCATCACCGGTATGTGCAACTACCCCCGGCTGAACTGCCGCAGCTGTCTGAACTAGTGGAACCTGAGTTTGGGGAGCTACCTGCTCTGGAGTACGTGCAGCAGGAGTCTGGGCTCCTCCTCCAGCCTGGGAAGTGGCTGGTGCTGCAGGAAGCAATCCTGCTCTGGTGACACTCTCCACGAGGCCAACCAACTAGATCAAGGCGTCCAGAAGAACTGGGGTAGCAATAAACCCCTCTGGGACCTGAGCTGGGCCCACCGGAACTGTCTGGGCTGGGGCCGAAACCTCCTCGTCAAGGCCAACCTGAGGGTCTGCCACTGGTGTTGCTGTTGGTGGCTGGGCCCTGCCCCTACCTCGACCCGAGTATGGCCACGTCCTCTGCCCCTAGCGGGAGCTGCCTGGGGCTCAAACTGCTGATCGGTGGATGAGGAAGCTCGTGTTCTCGCTATCTGCAAAAGAACAGAGTAGAAATTCAACCACCATTTGAGAAACCAAATCGCACGACAAGAAAGAACAAATGAGAGATTTTTCCTAACTCAATAGACTCTGGGGAACAAGTACAGACGTCTCCGTACCTACCCCTCAGACTCTACTAAGTTTGTCCGTGAGTTGTGAGACCTATGTAACCTAGTGCTCTAATACAAACTTGTCACGACCCGGATTTCCCACCATCGGGATCATGATGGCGCCTACTCGTGGTAGCTAGGCAAGCCAACTCAATTACCTTTCCCCTTGCTAAGCAATTATTTCAACCGTTTATAGCATCAATAAAGAAGATGAAATTTAATAAGAATAATAGTGGAAGTCTGATTTATAAATACGAATCAAAACGCGGAATAGTCTATAATAGCCTCTACCCAAGATTTGGTGTCACAGTACTCACGAACTACTAAGAATATACTAAATACAATGGTCTGAAAGAAATATAAGAAATATATAAGTTGTCCATCTCGAAAACAATGAGGCAACAGTCTAAAAGAAAACATAAAGAAGAGACACAGGGCCTGCGGACGCCTGCAAGGCTACCTTAGTCTCGTGAAAATGAAAACCTGCTCCCGCACTAATGCTGCTGCTGCTCCTCAAAACCTGGACCTGTGCAAAAAGATGCACAGAAGTGTAGCATCAGCACAACCAACCTCATGTGCTGGTAAGTGTCTAGCCTAACCCCGGCGAAGTAGTGACGAGGCTAGACTGGACACCACATAATCATATGCAGTTATAAATATACAGTGGCATATCTCATATAAGGCAATTAACAACATGGGAGGGGGAAACATGCTATGGGGAGATACAATATTAACAGTAATCCCAAGTAACAAACTAGAACAACTTAGATTCACAATGAACAAGGAATCAATACTCAATACAAACACATGGTATCAGTAACTGTTGCGGCGTGCAACCCGCTCCACAATTATCACTGTTGCAGCGTACAACCCGCTCCACAAATATCACTGCTGCGGAGTGTAACCCGACCCATAAATACCACTGTTGCGGCGTGCAACCCGACCCATACCATTTATCATGTATCAATGTTGCGGCGCGCAACCCAATCCTCAATATTATTGTTGCGGCGTGCAAACCGATCCTCAATATCATTGTTGAGGCGTGCAACCCGTTCCTCAATATCATTTAATAGTCTTACTCCTCAAACAACAGTCACAATTAAGGGGCATAACAATAAGCAAACATTTGAAAAAAATCCCGACAAGGGAAAGAATCCAACAAGTTCAACCAAAAGTCCTGCCAAGGGAATAATCAACAACACTTTCTTTTTCTTACTTTTCTTATCTTATAATTCACTCTACCATTTTGAGCCAATTCTCCAAAGAATCCATTCAATATTCATATTACAATTCGAGCCAATGCTCCCACGAATCAAATAATCATTTTACCGTTCACATGTTATTCACAACATATAGAAATTCTCTAATAAACACGGAGTTCACAACCAAGTCAGGGTAATCACATTATAAGGACTCATGGTCATGCTAGACACCGATGTATAGATACTCGTCACCATGCCTATACATCGTACTCGATCACATAGCAATTAGCAACAAGACACAACTCTCATTCCCTCAAGCTAGGGTTAAACAAAACACTTACCTCAAAGCCTTGAAATCCACTTAATCCTCAACTATCGCTTTACCTCGCGTTTCCACCTCCAATTCGCTCGAATCTAATAACAAATTGTTCAATTACTTTAATAAACACTATATGAATCAATTTGAATGCATAAAAATAATTTTCCCAAGTTTTTTCCAAAAATTTCAAAAATGCCCCCGGGCCCACGTGGTCAAAACCCGAGGTTCGGACCAAAACCGATTAACCATTCCCCCACGAACTCAAATATGTAATTTGTTTTGAAATCGGACCTCAAATCGAGGTCCAACTCCTCAATTTATAAAAAACCTAGGTTCTACACAAAAACCCCAATTTCACCCATGAAAATCCTTGATTTCAAGTGGAAAACATCTTTAATGATGTTAAAGATTGAAAGAATCGAGTAAAAATCAACTTACAAGTGATTTGGGATGAATTTTGCTCTTGAAAAATCGCCTATGGTGTTTGGGTTTTGAAAGAATGGTGAAAAGTGATGAAAATTTGACTAAGTATAATATTTGCTGGGCTGCGGTTATGGGAATTGCGAACCTAGGTTCGCATTTGCGAACAAAACAGGCTTGGGATTTGCAACATCTGGGATCGCATTTGCGAACTCAGGTCTGGCGGCCAAGGTTCGCATTTGCGAACGTTATATCGCATTTGCGATCAGGGCCATCTCGCGTTTGCGAGTAAGGGTATCTCATTTGCGACTACCGCCCATTATCCCAGACTTCGCATTTGCGAAGTATTAATCGCATTTGCGATCTTGCTCGGCTTTCCCCTTCTTCGCATTTGCGATGGGAATTCGCATTTGCGAGAATTCCTTCGCAAATGCGATGCCAACAGACCTGACTTGCAATTATTTTTCTCAAAGTTCAAAATGCAACTCACCACCTATCCGAAACTCACCCGAGCCCTCGGGGCTCCAAACCAAACATGTACACAACCTCAAAAACATCCTACGGACTTACTCGTGGGATCAAATCGTCCAAATAACATCAAAATCATTGAATCAAGCCTCAAAATCATCATTTTCATTTCAAACTTCATAAACTTCCAACCTTAGGTATTTAGGTCCAAAACACGTCGAACGACATCCGATTTCGACCAAACTTCACAGAAAGTGCTTAAACAATATATAAGACGTGTACCGGCCGTCGGAACCAAAATACGAGCCCGATACCACAGTCTTTCAATCAATTTTCATTTCCATTTTCTTTAACAATTTCAGAAAAATAATTTAACAGAAAAATGCTTTTACTCTGGTTCTAGACCTCGGATTTCGACTCCAGGCACATGCTCGAGTCCCATATTTTTCTATGGACCTTCCGGGACCGTTCAGTCTCGGACCAAAGTCAACTGTAATCATATTAATATCAAAATTCTTCAAATTTTCCACAAAATTCACATATTTCAACATAAAAATTTTCTGGCTACGCGCCTGGATTGTGCACGCAAATCGAGGCAAGTAAAAATGAGGTCTTCAAGGCCTCAAAAGCACGTAACGAGTGAGAAAATAGGTGATGACCCTTTGGGTCGTCACATCAACCATGTTTGTAAAATTGCAATTTTGTAAGGATATTTCATGTTTGGCTGAGTGCCATCTCTTTGGTCTTCTGCACTCATCTTGTTCTTAAACAAACCTCCAACTTGTATGTGACGACCTGGCCGGTCGTTCTATGAATTTTCGCCCTGATCCCCTATTAACTACATTCCCTATGTTTTTTCTGGTATTGGGAGTTGCCGGGAGGAATTATTTGGAGTTTTGGAGAGTTTTGAGACACTTAGTCCCCAAATAAGAGCTTAAGTTTTAAAATTTTGACTTTAGTTGGAACAGTATACAAACGGACTCATAATGGAATTATGATGGTTCTGTTAGGTCCGTTGGGTGATTTCGGGTTTAGGAGTGTGTTCGGATTGTGTTTTGGAGGTCCGTAGCTAATTTAGCCTTGAAATGCCGAAAGTTGAATTTTTGAAGTTTTCGGTTCGATAGTGAGATTTTTATTTGAGGGTCGGAATAGAATTTCGGAAGTTAGAGTAACTCCGTAGTGTTGAAGGTGACGTGTGTGCAAAATTTCAGGTTATTCGGACAAGGTTTGATAGACTTTTTTTATCGAAAGCATATTTTGTGAGTTTTTGATGGTCTTAGGCTTGAATCCGATGATAATTCGTTGATTTGATGTTGTTTGAGGTGTTTTGGAGATTTGTATAGGTTTGGATAGTGGTACATGACTTGTTCGTGCTTTTGGTTGAGGTGTCGGGGGCCTCGGGATGATTTCAGACGGTTAACGGGAAGTTTGGGGTTGAGAGTTTGTAGCTGAAGCTGCCAGTCTGCTTTCATAACCACACCTGTGGCTTGGGGACTGTAGGTGAAAGCTCGCAAAAGCGGTCCAGGTACCGCAGGTGCGGTTGAGGCGAAAAAAGAAAGTTGATGTAGATGCGGCCAAGGCGCCACAGAAGTGGCACTGCATTTGCGTAGGGGGCAGTCGCAGGTGCGGAAAAGGACCGTTTAATAAAGTGTCGCAGATGCGACTCGTTCTTCAAAGAAGCAGGACCGCAGGTGCAGTCCCTTGACCGCAGATGCGGATTTGCTGGACAAAAAAATAAGAAATTCGAGGGTTTAGTTTCAAAAAGTTAAAAATTTATTGGGAGCTCGAGAGAAGGCGATTTTGGGAGAAATTTTAAGAGGAAATCAGTGGGTAATGATTCCTAATCCCTTTGTAGTTGTATTCTATAATCTAATCTTAGTTTTGTCATTTAAGTTTGGATTGGAGATGAAAATTGGGAAAAATTGGAAGAAAGTTCTTAGACCTAGAATTCAAGTTTTGATTGGGAATTTGACATTGGATTTGAATAGTTTTGGTATGCATGAACCCGTGGGAGTATGGGAATTTCGAAAATATATATTTTACTCGATTCCAAGATGTGGGCCCGAGGGCCGTTTTGGTCATTTTACCTAATTTCGCGTACTAGCTTAGAATTAATTAGTTAAATTAGTTACTTGAAGTGTTATTTACATTATGCAATTTAATTGAATAGATTTGGGCCATTTGGAGTCGAGTACTCGTGGCAAGAGCGTGGTTTCGGGTTGATTTTGAGTTGGTTCGAGGTAAATGGCTTGCCTAATTTTGTGTGGGGGACTTCCACGTAGGATGTGGTATTGTTGATATTTGAAATGCCTTGTACGTGAGGTGACGAGTGTGTACTTGTGATAATTGTTGAAAAATCCGGTGTTTCACTAAGTAATTAAAATTATGTTTCTTCTCATGTTATTACTACTTGCAATTTAAGTCGTTGTTAGCCTAGTGAAGCATGTCTAAGTGACTTAATTGCTTTATTTTCCCAAACAGCTTTACCTGACTTCTGTGCAACATGCTAGGCTAGTGATACCTATTTTCCTTGATATGAAATTTACATTTGGGACTACGGATGTGGGATTCCGGTAGATCTCCTTGTCTGTTTATTTGGGACTATAGATGTGGGATTCCGATAGATCCCATTTGCCTGTTTATTTGGGATTGCGGACGTGGGATTCCGGTAGATCCCCCTGCACAGTTATATGGAACTACGGGACTGCGCCAGGTAGATTCCCCTAGTACTGGGTATTTATATTTGGGACTACAGATCGGGAGTTTTGGTAGATCCCCGCGCATTGTTAGTTGGACTACAGGACGGGATCCCAAGAGATCCTTCGGATATAAATAACAGACTACGGGACGGTATCCCGGGAGATCCACTAGATTGTTATACTTGGGACTACAGAACGTTATCCTGGAAGGTCCCTAGGTTGTTTCCCTGTATTAAGTTGTACTCTTTCCTGTGACTTCCTTGTTACTGTTATAGCTGTGTTGTACCTTGTATACTGTGTTATTTCTATCTATTGCACTTGATTATACTGTCTAATCCTATACTGTTATACTTAATTTTTCATTTGACCTCTGTAGGGCCCTGACCTTCCTCATCACTACCCGACCGAGGTTATTCTTGGCACTTATTGAGTACCGTTGTGGTGTACTCATGTCCTTTCTACGCATGTTTTTCATATGCAGATCTAGGTACTTCCACTCAATCTTATCACATTTGAGGAAAGGCGTTTGTAGAGACTCCGAGGTATATCTGTCGTGTCCGCAGACCGAAGAGTCCCTTTCTATTCTCCCTTTAAGTATTAGCCCTTCTGTATTTTTCCTTATTAGACATTCTGGAGTTAGATACTTGTAGACATTAGAAAGCTTGTGTTTCATGAGATTCCGGGTTTTGGAAAATGTTGTTAGTTTCGAGAGTTTGTACTGTATATGCTGAGTGCCATCTTAAATACTGTTTCACTTTATTATTTTGATTTTTAAATTTCTTCTTTCCGCAAATTGTTTATTTTTTCGTATTGTTAGGCTTACCTAGTTGTAGAGACTAGGTGCCGTCACAATGGTTCACGGAGGGCGAACATGGGCCGTGACATTGTCCTTCATGCTTTTGCTTGTGTTTTCATTATCACTGAACCTTGCTAAGACTATATAGGTTAACTATGACTCCTTTAGACTTAAGAGGAACTTTCTGATGTTTATCTACTCTACTTGATTGTAATACTGTGTCTTAACTCTTAATTAACCTAGTATGAATATGAGGTTAGGAACCTTTTAGGGAGAAAATGATCATCTGCTTAATTTAATATCAACCTACTGCCTATGTACCCCTGCTAATACTCTTTAGAGACTCTAAATGAAGTTGTTAATTCATACACTTAGTAAGAAGTGAAGGTTTAATATATGTGTGTGAACCTTTGCTAAGCCTGAACATAGTTAAGCTATTGTGGCTGCAACTAAGAATTCCTGCAAGCTTGAATCTGTAGGGTCGATAAGGTTGATACACATATATCTTCTCCACTCCCAGTGTCTGAGCCTCTAAACTAGTCTGTTGGTACTTCCCTCTATTTATTTGTATCTGTAATTGTCTTCTCGGGTATTTTTGTACATGTTGAAAGTATTGACAGTGTACCACACACTTGTGTTTGGATTGTGATCTCAATAGGGTAATATGTTATCTCATACTCATAATAGTATTCTGAATAGCCTCTGTGAGGGGTGTGCATAGTTGAATCTTTGTGTTATTTCTACTATTATATTAGAAATCATAGTGAATGCCTCATTGGCATTTAAACCTGCAGGGAAGAGTAAGTATGTATGATTAAGGGTATTTAGGAGTAAGATTTAGTTTGTAGTTGAGATACCCTCCCTGACTCAAACACTAATCGAGGTCCCTGAGAACCTTGTGAACTCTTACGATGCAGGAACTTAAAGGGATCTTGACCACGAAAGGAACCTTAAGCTCTTAATCTGTAACGACCCGACCGGGTGTTTTGAGCTCTAGCACGTCGTTAGGCGGTTTGAGACTATGAGTAGTTTCACTTCAGGTACTATTACTTGTATGTATAGTTAGAATCGAAATTTAGGTAGTTCGGATTGGATTTGGAAAGAAAATTCTCTTTTCAAAAGCTTAAAGTTGGAAGAATTGACTAAGATTGGATTTTTGAGTAAACGCCCTCGGAATTGGGATTTTAAGGTTCCATCAGGTTCGTATGATGATTTTGGACTTGGGCGTATATCCGGATCGAGTTTTGAATGAGCCGGGGGGTGTTTTAGTGCCTAATGTGGAAGTTATCATTTTTGGGTGAATTTTATACATTTGGGATGAAGTGCATTTCAGTGTTAACAACGTCCGTTTGGGATTTCAAGTTTGGGAATAGCTCTATATGGTGATTCTGGTATTGGGAACGCCTTTGGAAGTGGATTTGGTGGTCCGTAGGTCATTTTGGAGTCATTTAGCTGAAGTTAGAAATTTGAAGGTTTTTTAGAAGTTTGACCGGAAGTGGACTTTTTGATATCGGGGTCGGATTTCTATTCCAAAAGTTGGAGTAGGTTCGTAATGTCAAATGACTTGTATGCAAAATTTGAGGTCAATCAGATGTGATTTGATAAGTTTCAGCGTCGAGTGCAGAAGTTTGAAATTTTAAAGTTCATTAAGCTTGAATTGGATTGCAATTCATGGTTTTAGCATTTTTTATGTGATTTGAGGCCTCGAGCAGGCACGTGTTATGTCATGATACTGGTTGGTATGATTAGATGGAGTCCCGGGGGGCCTCGGGTGTATTTCGAGGTGGTTTCAGATCATTTTGGGGTTCTTTGCAATAGCTGATGCTGGTGTCTGGTGTTGTTCTTCACGTTCGCATGGATTCTCTCGCATTCGCGAAGAAAGATTTGGCTTCAGCGCTTTTGTTCTCCGCGTTCGCGAAGATATTCTTACGTTCACGAAGAAGAAAATCTTTATGACGTAGGTCTGACTTCGGAGGCTCAAATTTCACAATCTATAAGGAATTTGGAGACAGTCTAGAAATGAAAGTTGTCACTCTTTGTGTCTTGTTTTCATAAAGGTAAACCATTTACCATTTGGATTTGTGTACAAAAAGTTATGATAGGTACACTATAGGTTGTTCGGAAAGATAAAGAAGAAATTTGTGTTGTAGAGGGCTGACCTTGGCAGCTTATATCTCAAAATCTATAAGGAATTGGGAGATGACCAAACCCGAACGTTATGGATCTTGGTGTCTAGATTTCAAACATTAAACCATTTGACTTTTAAAGTTTTGAACAAAAAGTTATGGCCATTATATAATAGGTTGTCTCAGAAGAGTTTGGAAATGAATTTTAAGAATTTTGTTAATGGCGAATGCGATGGGGAGCTCGCGAACGCGAAAAAAGATCGCCTGAGCGGTGTATAAGTTTGCAAAAATGGATTTGGCTCATTTCATCTCATTCCCTCCATGGGAGCTGACTTAGGAGCAATTTTGGAGCTCCATCATCATTATCCATGTCAAGGTAAGTGATTCTCATATATTGCAAGTTATATACTTGGATTATATATATTTTAACATGGAAATTCATGGGAAATTAATGACAATTTGCGGTTTTGGTAGAAAGTCTAAAAATTAGTATTATTGAATTTTGACCATGAATTTGGGCATGAAATTAAGAGTAAATTATATATTTGAGCTCGTGAGGTTATGGGTAAAGTTTATCTTCAAAAAAATTCGAAATTCGGGCACGTGGGCCCGAGGGCGATTTTGTCAACTTTTCAAGCGAAGTTGGAAATTTATATAAATTATGTTGTTATAAGTATTAAGGTATATTTTAATTAGTTTGCCCATTATTTGACTAGTTTTGGAGCGTGGTGCATCAATTTGAGACGTCAGAAGAGCTTGGGAAGCCGGTTATGGAACTCCGGAGCGAGGTGAGTCTCCTTTCTAACCTTGTAAGAGCGAATTAACTCCATAGGTGAAGTAATTAAATATGTGTTCCTATTATTAAGGGCTACGTACGCATGAGGTGATACAAGTCCATGCGTAGCTACTATTATACCTATGTCCGGGTAGTTTTTAGGCTACATCATGCCTTGTTGATATTATTATTGATTTATGCTTATTGCTTGCTTTGAGAAGAAATAAGATTGAGGGTGCATAGTAATTGTGTTGAAAGTAATTTAAATTGAGGAATTTAAGATTTTAAGCATTTCCATTAAACCTAGTATTTTCGAAAAGAATTGAGGAACCTTATAATAACTTAGGAAATCTATGTGTAACCGTGTCACATGTATGTTTCGCGAGCGGGGTAATCTCCTTATAAGCTACAATCTGAATTTCCCTTATTTTGAAAAGGAATCAATAAATAAATATGATTTTAAAATGTTAAATTTATATTTGACCGTATCTCATGTATGATTCGTGAGTGGGGTATTTCCTTCTACTACTTTCATGGGAGCAGGACAATCTCCTTGGTATGTTAGTAGATGCATCTATGGTTCGCGCCAGTCGACCCTCTAGCAGTGCACAATTTATATTTATGTTGGATCGGGTCGTACGCCACGATATTTCCTATATATATAGCAAAACGTCTACACATATTGTTAGAGATTCCAAATTATACTAGAGTTTCTGACACGCCCCGAACCTGGGGAGGCGCGGCTGGCACCCGGTGTCGTAGTGGTCCGAGCGAACCACTCTGTAACTCATTCATTCCATTTATAACTATCATGGGCCAACATGATCACAACTTGTAATTTACAATTGTAAGTGAAAAAGAACACTGTACCACTAAATCATTTTTCTTAAACCATGAATACACATGGGCCGTCAAGGCCTCTAACCTACTGTACAAACTGAACATGTGTCTAAAAAGCCTCTAAGATTAACTGACAACAAATGGGACAGGGTACCGGCCTATCCATAAGTCTGTAGCAAAACTCTGACACGATGACTCATAGGCTCGACTGCACTCCAAATGAGGTGGAGTTTTATCGATCCTTCGCTAAATGTCAATCTCATCTACTATGAGGACTCGTCAACTGATTATCTATACCTGCAGGCATGAATGCAGCAATCCCAATAAAATGACGTCAGTACGAATAATGTACTGAGTATGTAAGGCATGTAAATCAGTATATAAAGGACATGAAAGAACATAGAGTACAAGACTCAACCTGTAAGGCTGGATAATTCTGTTTATCGTTTAATATTTATAGTTTTCATGCATATGCATATGAATAATATGTCGTGCATAGGTACAAGTGATCATAACATCATCAAGCCTCTGAGGGCATCCCATCATATCATCTCGGCCACTGTGGGCAAAATCATCAACGTATACCAGTTGATCAAGTGGTGGTGCATATATAAGGCCATAACCTTTTTCCATTTCTCATATATATATATATATATATATATATATACGCGCATATAACACCGTCTGAGTCATATTTCTGCCACTACGTGCAACATTATCATTATATACCAGCTGATCAGGTGGTGGTACGTATATGATGCCGTAACCTTTTCCCATATCCCATATACATATATATACATATATACGCGCATATAACGCCATCTGAGTCATGAGCTAATGCACATGTAAACAAATGCAATGCATGAGAAGTACGTTAATAAAATCTTTTGGAATGCCATAAGACCATTATGCTTTTGAATAATATCATGAAATAAACTTTTTTCAACTTACGTATTTTTTTGGGACCCATAACAAATGATATAATAATATGACACATGGGGAATCAAGAATATAAGCATCTATAGCATTTCTATGAATAGAGTCATTTATGGAAGTTGTACATTTGCTCGTTTCATTTGCATCGTATGGATCATGTCAAAAGGAAAGAATAAATAACCTTAACATACTCGAAGTAGGGAAAAATCCGTATGATATTCTCTAAGTTCAAACTTCCACTTCTTTGAGTAGGCATTACTGTGAGCATTACACCTTCCTTTAACTCTTTCCCCTAAACTAGTTCTTAGTATATCCAATAAATGGTGTAGAAACCAAAATAAACAACCTATATTAACAGATATTTCCATTTTGGAATATCTCAAATTGAAACGCAGACAATGTAATGGACTTCTCAACAAAGACGGAATGAGGGTCGGAGCGAGCACTTCTTTTGTTGTCTAAGCATGTAAGTAGTGGATTTTGAACCTGTCACGCACACATAAGAATTTTTTTTTTGAAAAATTAGACCATTGCCTTGGTGTTGTTGTTCCTGCAATCTCAACCGACATATTTTTTTGAGTGAGTACTGGTTTTGGAAAGGAATTTTGTTGTTTCTTGAATTGTATTCTGGAATGGGATTGATTTTGTAGTAGAAAATGTATAGTCGTTTATTAATGTATTCGTATGCACTTTTATAGTTAAACCATAATCCTATAATAATTAGGATTTTGAGTCTGAGAAGAATTAGGAAAACTATGAAAGCATGTGCCCTACATTGCTTACATACCAAAAGGCTCTAGCTTTTTGTTGTAAAACAGATTCTTAACGTGACACATGTACTAAATGATTAACGGTTAATGGTTTGATTTGTCCCTCTACTATTATAAATAGGTCTTATTTATCCTCCGTTTACGTTTTCTATCAAAAATATCCCTACCATTATATATTATGGTCATATTAACATTTACACGTTAAAAACTTCATCCCTTCTTTTAAAATCTAGCAAATGGCCAAATATACCCCTCTACTTTCAAAAAATGAAAAAAAATATTTTTCAAAAACGAAAATATTTTGCTGAAAATAACTTTTTCAATTTTTATAAAACAAAAATATTTTGTTAAAAAATGATTTTTTTTTTCTGTTTTTCAAAAAAAAAATCAGTTTATACAAATTTGTTTTTTCAGTTTTTACAAAAAGAAAATCTTTAAAAAAACTGAAAAAATGAAGAAAAAAATATTTTTTTCAGTATTAAAAAAAAGAAAATATTTTATTAAAATTGAATATTTTTTTCAGCTTTTACATTTTTTTTTTCAGTTTTTACAAAGAAAAATATTTTGTTAAAAAAACAATTTTTTTCAGTTTTTACAATTTGTTTTGCAAATTTTTTTCAGTATCTACTCAGTTTAGAAAAACGAAATTTTCTTTTTGTAAAACTTTAAAAAAATTGCAAAATATTTTTGTTTTTTAAACTGAGTAGATACTGAAAAGATTTTGCAAAACAAATTGTAAAAACTGAAAAAAATTATTTTTTTAACAAAATATTTTTTTTGTAAAAACTGTAAAAACCGAAAAAAAATATTCAGTTTTAACAAAATATTTTTGTTTTGTTTAATACTGAAAAAAATATTTCTAACAAATATTTTCGTTTTTGAAAAATGTTTTTTTCTTATTTTTTTTTTTTTTTTTTTTTTTTTTTTTTTTTTATGATTTTCTTTTTGTAAAAACTGAAAAAACAAATTTGTATAAACTGTTTTTTTCTGAAAAACAGGAAAAAAAATCATTTTTAAAAAACTGAAAACGTGATTTTCAACAAAATATTTTCGTTTTTGAAATATATATATTTTTTTATTTTTTAAAGTAGAGGGATATATTTGGCCCTTTATCGGATTTTAAAAGAAGGAATGAAGTTTTTAACATGTAAGGGTAAATATGACCCTAATATATAATGGTAGAGATATTTTTGATAGAAAACGTAAACGGAGGATAAATAAAGCCTATTTATGATAGTAGAAGGGCAAATTAGACCCTTAACCGAATGATTAATGAGTCATTTTTAAATTAAAAGGGGCTGCCACATGGGGGTGGGGTATTTAATTTTATCCCTTAATTATTAATTAACTACATAATGACCCGTTATTCGATAATTAACCAATTACCCGCATAATTAAGTATTATTTCAAATTACATGATATACTATTCACTTTTAATACACTTTATATATACCCTAAATGGTTATGTGGTATCATATAAAAAAAATACACTATTATTTCATTAAAATATTCATGTAAAGATACACATATTTTCTCAACTTCTAATTTTCTTACTATCATATAAAGAATAAAATTTTGTGTACGCTTAATTTTTAATATGGTAAAAGATAACCTTCTTTTCTGGTGAGAAAATAGTTTTTATCTTTACAATAATGAAAATCTCATAAACTTTCTCATATTATATATGTGCATAATTTAAAATATATTCGAAAGTAGTAATATTAATAACTATATAAGATCATATATTTTTTTTCAAACTTTTTACAAAAATATTCCACTCAAATATCATATCTAATGTATATAACAATATCAATATTGTTAAACTTACGGCGTCTTCATTGTCCTGTGAAATTCTTTGTTTATCTACTTAAATTCTGGAGCCTGTAATTCCTAGAGATCCTAGAGTGTCCTTGTCACAACTGCATTACTTTAACTACTTAAAAGTGGCAATCAAATGTAAGGTAGAGCGAGTGAAAAGGCCTATTTATTACTATTTGGCTCTAATTAACTAAAATTTACATTTGAAGAACATTTCATAGCCATTAGTTTAATGTCACAACCCCAAATCGGTCCGATCGTGATGACGCCTCTTGTGAAGACAAGGTCAGCCGACACAACACTCACATTAACCCCTTAAGCATTAAGAGTCATTTTTTTAAAATATTTAAATTAACAATGTTTCATAATAACTTCTGAAATAAAAGTGCGGAATAAAAATACAAGCCCGACATCGGGGTGTCACTAGTCATGAATCAAGGTCTGAATACAACAAGAAGTCTAAAGTAATGTACTAAATACAGTAATAACTATGTGAGGAAGGGAGCGGTGCTGCGAACGTTCTGCAGCCACCTGCTAACTCTGATGACTCTGCGTCTGAGCAAAACAACACCCACTAGCGGGTTCTGATATACCTAAATCTGCACAGTGCAAGGAGTAATGTGAGTACTCCAACCCAGTAAGTAATAAGAGTAAATAAAGATTGAGCAGTAGGAAACAATAAATCCACATTCACGTTAGGCTCAATAAACATAACAGACTTTCAAATCATAATACAAGTCAACCTTCCCTTGGTTAAAATCCAGCTTTTAGTAAAAATCATATTGAAATACTTCCCAATAGTTTCAGTAGAGGTTCAATACTATTTAAAATAATAATAGAGATTAAAGTCATATTTGGCCCCTCGGGCAAAGCATAGTTCGTAAAATACCCCATCGGGAAAAACAGTAATCATAAACCCTTCATACTTGAAAATATCGGTGGAAATAACCAAATGCCAAATCAGTGATTAATTTATGAACATCTCATAAACCCCAGTTTAAATAAAACTTGTTTTAAAACATTTGTTCAACTTTCCGACAGAGGCTCAATATAAAGATGAGTGAAAACAGTCAATAAATTAGCATAGTCGATAGAAACTCACTTTAAAGAGGTGTGAAATCAATAAGTTCATAGACGGGCCTCTCAGGCAAAACGTCACTCATATGCATGTATATATCTATCGCCCCTCGGGCTAGCCTCTCTGTCGCTCGTGACTCATCTTTTACCAATCAGTACTCGTGTACAACATTCACGCTCAATAGGTACCATATAGTAACCGCTGCGGCGTGGAGCCCAATCCATATATTGTTGCGGCGTGTAGCCCGATCCATATACTTCGTTGACGGCGCTCACTGGGGGTGTGCAGACTCCGGGAGGGGCCCCTTATGGCCCAAGCGCAATATTGATGCGGTGTGCAGCCCGACCCATATAAGTATTGCTGCGGCATGCAGCCTGATCCATATCCATATATGTGTATATGTATTGTTGCGGCGTGCAGCCCGATCCATAGATATATAATATACATTGATGCGGTGTGCAGCCCGATCCATAGATATATAATATACTCACAACTAGGCCTTAGGCCTCTCTCAGTCATTAACCTCACAATCTGACCCTCGGTCTATCTCAATAAAATAGGGAACTCAACCCAAAACAGTTTCCACATTTTAATCATATCGTGATAAAGCTAGATTTGAGTAATAAACAGGTAACACATGATTGAGGATATGCTTTCAAACAATTAGGGTGAGGGTAGATAGCAAAAATACCCTTAAGAGTCTCAACAAGTCGGCTCAAGGCCCAAAACATGGCATACAACCCAAACATAATAATATCAAACAATTAACTATCAAATATGCATTAAAGTACTCTTTCGGGATGGACTAGGTCACAATCCCCAGTGGTGCTCTACCCCACGCACACCATTAAGCGTGCAAGTCACCTCAAAGTAACAAAACGATGTGTAATCTGAGGTTTCAAACCCTCAGGACACTATTTACAATCATTACTTACATCGAATCGGCGAAATCTCTAGCTCGCGACTCCTTTGCCTCTCAAATCGTCCTCCACACGTGTCGAATCTATCCAAAATCAGAGCGAATACATCACAATATGCTAAGGGAACAAAGCCCAAGCGAAAACAATCAATAACGGGCATAAATCCCAAAATTACCAAAACCCGAGTCCCGGGCCCGCTTCTCGAAACTCAGAAATTTTCACATCAATAGATTTCTTATCTCCTCACGAGTTCATACATATTAAAAATACTAAAATCGGAGTCCAAATGACCCCTCAAATCTCCATTTAAAGGCCTCTTAAACTCAAGCCCTAATCCTCCATTTTTGCCATTTAATTCCTTCAATTACAGTCCTAAATTCATGAAATACAACCATAGAATGGAGTTTTAAGTCCAAAATTCCTTACCTTAACGAAGTCTCTTGATTTCTCTCTTCAGAATCGCCCAAAAAGCTCCAAGGTCGAAGACAACAATGGTGAAATAACCCAAAATCGCGAAATGAAATAACATATAAGGTCTACCCAGGCCTTTCCGCATTTACGATAAAAAACCTACTTCTGCGGTACAGCATAAGCGGTCAAATCCCCTGCTTTTGCGGTTCTTCACTTAAAATCCAAAATCGTATCTGCGATTGAACTTCCGTATCTGCGGCTTCGCAGATGCGACCTTCCTAACCGCTTCTGCGGTATCTGCTCACCTGGCCAATTTTTGCTTCTGCGATAAATCACCCGCATCTACGGTCCCCAGTCTGCAGATGCAAAAATACCAGAAGCAGCAATATTAACTATTGCAACAAAATTCCAATCTCTCCGAAATCATTCCGTAATCACTCTGAGGCCCTCGAGACCTCAACCAAAAGCACAAAAATATTCTAATACCTTATTCAAACTTGTACCAACCTTCAAATTATCTCAAACAACACCAAATCACCCAAAACACATCGGATTCAAGCTTAAGTTTCTAAAATCTTCCGATATACGCTTTTGATCAAAAACTCAACCAAACCACGTCCGAATGACTTGAAATTTTGCACACACATCCCAAATGACATAACAGAACTATTGCAACACCCAAAATTTCATTCCGACCTCTATATCAAAATCTCACCTATCAACCGGGAAACGCCGAAATCTTAATTTCGCCAATTCAAGCCTAAACCTTCCACGGGCTTCCAAAATGCATTCCGATCACGCTCCTAAGTCCCAAATCACCTAACGGAACTAACCAAATCATAAAATTTCTGATATGAGATCATACACAAACAAGTCAAATCTTGGTCAAACATTTCAAATTTCAAGCTTTCAACTGAGACTGCTCTTTCAAATTCATACCGATTTTCGTGAAAACCAAAACCAACGATCTACATCAGTCATAACACATTACATGGGGCAAGTCATGCCCGAGAACTAGCGATCAATGTGCAAAAGCTCAAAACGACCGGCTGGGTCGTTACATTTAATTCTAAAAATTTCCTAACAAAGAAATATTAGAAACCAAAGGTACCATTCGATGTTTCATAAAAAGTGCTATTATTATCTATTCTTAATTTAAATCTCGGTTTTCTTCAATTACTACTATTAAAGTATGAGATGTAACAGTTGATCAAGACTAGTGGTTTATAAATCTAGATAGAACTCCCAAGAGTTCTTAATAGAAACTCATGCCACTAGTCCTTCTTATCTTTAGGATCAAAGACATGACTATTCCTTTCTAAGAATGTTAAAACCTTCACTAAGAATAAGCAGAATGTTATATTCAAGCAGGTTCAACAAGAGGTTTACCTTAGAGTTCTCAAACTAGATTCAATTTATTTAAAATGAAAGAAAGAACTTGATACAGTTTTAAAATAGTACAGGCATAGGTGAAATCATGAAAGACATAACAGAAGCATCGAGGAACTAGAATGGGTACTAGATCACAAGAAGAACATACACAGAGCACTTAGAAGAGGTTATAGACTAAACCTTGACTTATATTAGATGTTGAATTGCTAGCTTCATTTAGGAACCTCTTAAAGAGCATTAATAGGACTGCTTGTGTTGGCTAACGAGCTAGTACTATCCTAAGGCATAGGACAAGACTGCATTCTTTCGAAGAGAGCCTTAGGTTTCAAATTCATGTTATCCACGTTTAAAAGTCAAAACATATTGCAATGATCAGGAAAAGCAGAGTCTCATAGTTTTCATTAGTTCTAGTAGAGAATTACAGTAGACCAAACAAACTCAGCAGGTTTTAATGGTGAATTATACACAAGCATGGATACAGAAGACAAACAGAGATGGGCACAAAATTCTCATTCAATTTATACACAGGATGTTCCAGCCAAGTCTTTTATCAAGCAAGATGTAATTTCATTCATTTATAAAGTCAGGTCAGTAATAGCATTAGAGAAGTTTGGCACATAAGAGACCTTACACTAAGCATTTTAATCTTAACTGCACAGACTAAAGAGTGGTAGTTTAAACACGATGAGATTTATTTCAACTTATTGAAACAGTAACTAATACTCAGTCACATCATATATGATTTGAATTCTAACTCATAAAAAGATGACTTAGTCATGACAGAGCATATGCAAAATAGTCACTGAGATTCATCAGAGTTGGCCTGATTACTTTAATGAGGCAATTTCATATGATAATGCTTACATATATGATTAATAGTTGAGCATAAGCACAAGACTTTCACAGTAATGACTTAAAGGCTATTTCAGATTACCAAACACTTATGTGAAGAATGAAAGCACCTTAAATATTTAAACTTTAAATACTTTAACCTCATCAGTAAAGGAATAAACCCTGAGCATTTATATTCATCTTAGTTAAAATCATCAAAAAACAACTTCAAGAACAGAATAACAGATTTCACAAAACAGGATTAGATTGATAGGCACGAAGATCACAACAGAACACTGGAGGAATTTGAAGTTAGAACAAGTAGATGAAACTATAAAGGCACATTAAAAAGCTTAATGGTATAGGCCATTTGATTCAGAATAACAATCGTGAAGGTCGAATAATAATTCAATCAAACTGGCTCGAAACTCATAAAAGCATAGTAATCAGCCATAAATTAGTAACAAATTATTATGAGCTAGAACAATCAGTCATAAACTAATGACAACATTATAAATGAGAGCAGTCAATAGTAAGACAATAGTAGATTCATGGTTTTGAATAAAACAGTCAAAAGAAAGGGAGTAGAGGTATACTGACCTCCTTATGTTCAGCAGACCAAAAAAGGATTCAACTTAGTCATATATGAGTCAAAGCTTCAATATTTTAGCAGTGAAAGAACTCGGAAACAAAAGGAAGACAGGAATTAATCAGAGAGAACCTACGCTTTGAAATCATTAGGTTTTTGATATCTCGTATTAGATTTTTCAGGCTCTTGTTAAGTAAGTTAGGTCTTATTGGGTGAGAGCATTCAAAGATCTATTTATACTGCCATTTCATAGCTTTGCATTCCAGATTCAAACTAGGTTAGTGGAAGATGATGGATAGTAGAAGATGTGAGCATAATCGAGTAAAAACAGATATGACAATGGTGACAATAAGGATAGTTTTTACCTGAGAGAATAGGATTACACGTTGAGAACAAGAATCCACCAGATAAAGGCCCAATGTCAAGATGTCTCTGCTCTTGACCTCTGAAGCAAGAATAATGATGATGATGTTGTAAAATGTCCATGCATTCCACAAATTTTGATAGAGCAAAAAGAATCCTTAAGGATTCGACCTTGCACCGATTAGCCTTTTTTTTTCCCGCAAATCCACTTGGCATTGTGCCTAAGTTTAATTTTCATACATACATATATATATATATATATATATATATATATATATATATATATATATATATATATATATATATATATATAATAGATAAATTACAACAACGGAGAGGGACATAGATCTTACCTCCCAAAAAGATTGTTTTGCACATGATCATCCAAAAGTGACAACCAAGTGAACATAAACAACTATGTGAAGTTAGACCTATAATGTGATGTCAATTGCCTATCCAACATTGTTAGGCAAGAGGATATACAAAAACATGGTGAAGGAAACCTAGGTCAACTATACAAAAATGCACAAGTGATCCTAAATCTACAAGTGAGATGAGTTGGAAGATCATCTTCCTTGTACAACAAGATGTACAACTTGAAGAGTGTAGAAATTTCCTAGGAAGAATGTTACAAAACATGTGACTATGTAAGGGGGTATCTTAAACTTTCTATGACATTGAGACCAAGGAAAGCCAAGTTGAAGATAGCTAACAAAAAAATTAATTTTAAAAGGGAGGATCAAAATTGGTCGTCAATAGTTGTCCATATTTGATTGGAGACGATGAAAGAGTTTTTGGGCAAAGAAATTGACCATAGACAATTTTGTCCCTACTTTAGGCATGCATTGCAAGATGGCACGAGGATTATAAGTTGTAAGATTTAGGAAAATTTTGGGGAATCGAGGCTGAATTCTGGCTTTGAATTGCTTACATACCTCGATCTTAACGAGGATCAGGCCTTATGTAGTTATGGAGTGAGGACTTTGACGAAGAGATGCTCGCAAGAATTTCCCCAGTATAGTATTATGACAATACTGCGAGTCAGAAGATTAAATACTCATGAAAGCTTTAACTTTTCGGCTTGACTTGAAAGATTTGAAAAATTAGAGTTCTACTGATCATTTCGAACTTGACCTGGCCCACTAATGAGTTTAATGTCCTTCATAGCATTGTAGTTTGGCCTTCTGCTTAGAAAGAGTTCCACGTTGCAATATTTATACCTATAAAAGATGAAATACACACATATCTACATATTGCAATGCGGAATATGATAAGATGTGATGTAAATGATGCAGGAATTATGATGCATGACTGTCAGCAAGCCGTTATTTGGGATTTGGATAACGGGATACATAAACTTGACTAGATTTCTAGACTGGTTGTGTAACATTTCGCAGCTGTCAGAGCATTGAGTCTTCTTTTGTAGGGAGTTGGGAGAGTTTTGCATTGAAAAGTGTCTCTGCTTGTTGTGAGAGCTTTGCACTGAAAATGTAAAGTAATCTCCACTTGGGAGAGATTGACTCGAAGAGTGTGTCTCCACTTGTTGGGAGAGCATTGCACTGAAAATGTAAAGTAATCTTCGCTTGATGTGAGCGATTGACTTGGAGAAGAAACGTAATCATGCATGAAGTTGCAAGAGCAAAATGCCAAAACATTCAACATAATAACGAAAAAGAAAAAAATGCAAAAGAGATACTCTTGACTGTGAAGCTAAGTTGCGGCCATTGATTGGCAAAACATTGGTGATGAGGTTTGCAACTGTCTATTCTGGCCTCCAATATAACGGAGCGACGGTGCGGATTGTTCCTAATGTCGAAGCGAAATAGTTTGGTATGTACATTGCTTCGATTGACGAAGCTGATGTTTGATTAGTATGGCATTCCGTTCGATTGAGCTGACAATTTTCTATATACAGAGTTCCAGTTAGTGAAGCCCCCGACTAGTTTTGTACAAGGTGCTCCGATTGGTTGAGCAGACGGTTTGCTATATACAAGGCTCCAATTGCTGAAGCCAGTGACTCGTTTTGTACAAAGTGCTCTGATTGCTTGAGCAGATGGTTTGCTATGTACAATATGCCTTGTCAGCGCCAACGGTCTGATTCCAAGATACCTGCAAAGGATTTAGGAATTAGTTTCAGTTATACCAGAAAAATTTAAATAAAGGAAGAGGAGTGATAATATTGAGAGAGTGGCAGATCCGTCATTTGCCCCAGTGTATTCCCAACATTTCCTTTCGTCCTTTTGGCTCTGCACTCAAAAAAAAAATTCTTAGTAGGAGAGGGGTTGGTTTGTGTCGACCACAGTGTTGGTTTTGCCCTGGTCCTAGTAAATTTACACCATGCAATTCGGTAGGTTGAAAAAATTACAATATATTTCTTAGAAAGCACTTTATGCAAATCTTTGTTTTATGGAAAATGTCTTCGTTTTGGATTATGACATGCTTCGAAAGGTTCTCTAAATGCGAGCATTGCTTCTTGAAAACTCTATCATGTTGATGTCGATCTTCCACGATATTTCTGATGAAGCGGCTTCTTGCCGTTGCGACTGCGTCCTAATTCGAACTAATGCATTACAAAGGTTTCCTAGGGTTATGACCTAACCCTTTCAGGTTGCCTATGTATTCAAACGGAATTAGGTCTAAACATAGTTTGTGGATGATGATAAAAATATGATAAATATGATCGAGCCTGACTCAGGAAACCTACATATCTAAAAAGATTTGGGTCAAGATTTAGTTCAATTACGACAGATGCAAAATAATAAGATTAAGAATGAAATGGCTGAGTCTAACTTAGACTGGCCTATGTATCCAAATGGAATCAATATAGAAGGTAGTTTGATGTAATATTCGGGCCAGTCGTTTTGAGAGTATTAGCCCTGATCCCTTATTTACTACTTCCACCGTATCATTTTATGCTTATGTGACTTGCCGGGAGATTTTATTTTTGGTTCAGAGTGAATTGGGACATTTAGTCCCAAAAATTGAAGTTTAAGTTCTAAAAATTTGACTGTAGTTGGAACTGTGTCAAGAAGACTGTGAAATGGAGTTTTGTCAATTTTGTTAGCTCTGTTGGGTGATTTTGGACTTAGGAGTGTGTCCGGACTATGATTTGGAGGTCCAAATCTGAATTAGGCATGAAATGGTGGATGTTGAAATTTTAGGAACTTTGATCGAGAGTGAACTTTTTTATATCATGGTCGGATTCTAATTCCGGAAGTTGGACTAGGTCCATAATGGCAAATATGACTTGTGTGCAAAATTTAAAGTCAATCGGACGTGATTTGATAGGTTTTGACATCGGTTGTAGAAGCTTGAAGTTTCAAAGTTCATTAAGCTTGAATTAGGATGCAATTCGTGTTTTTAGCGTCGTTTGATATGATTTGAAGGCTCGACTAAGTTTGTAAGATGTTTTATAACTTGTTGGTATACTTGGTTGAGGTCCCGGGGGCCTAAGGTTGATTTAGGATGGTTAACGGATCATTTGGAGTTGTATTGGATTGGCTGAAGTTTGATGCACATGGTATAATTGCACATGCACACTTTGGGATGCAAGCGTGGTATCGCAAAAGCGGCCTTTGAGCCATAGAAACGAATCTAGGCCTGCCCAGATGGGGCAGCGGGGGGATGGAGCGCAGAAGAATGCACGCAAGTGCAGCCCTTGATCGCAAAAGCGACTTTTATAGACTTAACGGATGTCCACATCTACGATGATTTTTCCGCAGGTGCGGGACTGCAGATGCGGTTGATCCCTTGCAGAAACGAGATCATTGGGCAGAAAAGGGGAAATTATGAGGGTTTGATCTCATTTTCACTTTGAGACTTTGGGAGCTCGAATTTAGGTGATACTTCGAAGGATTTTCAGAGGCGACTATTAGGTAATGATTCTTAACTCGTTTTTAGTTATATTCCACTAATCTATCGCTAATTTCATCTTCTAATTTAAGATTTGGGTTGAGAAATTTGGAGGAAAAGTTGGAAAGTTCTTCAATCAAATTTTTGGGTTTTGATTGATGGTATCGGATTTGAGTGATTTAGGTACGAGTGAACTCGTAGTTGAATGGGTGTTCGTATTGTGTGACTTTTATCGGATTTTGAGACGTGGGCCCGAGTTAACATTTTGGGGAAATTTTCAAATTTCTTGTTTAAGTCATGATTTCATTAACTAGATTAGTTTCTTATAGTTATATTTATTGTATGTAATTGCTTTTGGCTAGATTTAGGCCATTCGGAGTCGGAAAATCGAGGAAAAGGGATTCTTACTGAGTGATTGCGCTTTGCTCAAGGCAAGTAGCTTGCCTAACCTTGTGGGGAGTAATCCCCTTAGAATTTGGTATTGTTGTGATACTTCTGTGATATGAGAGCGTCGTATACGCGAGGTGACGAGTGTGTACACGGGCTAACAATTGTAAAATCCAATTTTTACTGAATAATAACCTATTTTATCTTAAATGAGTTATTTCAGCGTGTGTAGCTATCCTGTTTAGCCTCATATCGCATGTTTACGTGTCTTAAATGCTTATTTGAACTCTGTGTAGCTGGCTTAGTTGAATTCCTTCTTTTTCTTGACTTGTACTTAGTCTTAAAATGTAGGATTTCTTGCAATAATTGTTATTTCCATCGATTTCGAGATGTTTGTTTACTTTTCGGACTACGAGTTGGTACCTCGAGAGATCTCCTGTCGCATATTTACTTTTGGGACTACGAGACGATATCTCGAGAGATCCCCCACTGCATATTTACTTTGGTATTACAAGACGGTATCTCGGGAGACCCCCCATGTACATTTACTTTTGGGACTACGAGGCGGTACCTCAAGAGATACTATGTTGAGCATTTACTTTTGAGACTACGAGACGGTATCTTGGGAGTGTGAGCACGTGATTTTTGCTCTTACGACAATTACTCCCAAAAGCCTAAAATAAAATAGTTTTTGTATCGCATTTGATTTTTTATGGATTATGTGTTATCTTTCTTTAGCATCTTGTATGTGTGTTTGTTTGTTTGAACTAATTAAAAAATACAAAAAATACGTGTTACATGCATTTAGCCATAAAGGGGTTAGAAAAGAAAATTACAAAAAAAAAAAAAAAAAAATATATATATATATATATATATATATATATAT
>MU751233.1:3679-21741 GCA_026770625.1 Nicotiana glauca
TAAAAATCCTAATTCATAATTCTACCCCTTGGATGCAAGAAAAGTAAAGACCCCTCCCACACCCTTTTACTATACTCCCCAAGTTTCATACAAAATTATTACAACCCAATGAATCAAACTGGAAATTAAAAGATACACCAAAAGCTAACAGCTAGATCCGATAAGCCTAATTAAACATTAATGTCTCATAACATGCGATTGAGCCACTTTCGGGATCCAGATTTCCGAAGCCTTTTCTTTATCCAAGGTGTTTCAAAGTTCCAAGGAATCTCAGGGATTCCAGGCATTGCTTACACCCAGGATAGTATAAGAATTAGAATAGTGCAGTGTGGAAGAGCCAGCTCTAATGCATCCAAGTTCATAGGGAGCTCAGGGGTCCTAAAGCATGGATTGCAAGAGAGGGGCAGAACTTATAGCTAAGAGTAAGTGAAAAGTGAAAGGGAGATTGGGGAGCCATGGCAGGTGGTGGTCATACCTAGCCACAAAGTAGACTGGCACACCCCTGACCACTTTTGAAGGTCAGACCAAAGTCTAGATAGTGATTAGGACACTATCAGACCCCAGTCCAGGGCTCAGACACATAAAAGGGGAAAAGGGAATGGGCATTGATTGAGTTTGGGATTCAAAGAATCCATTTTAGGATCATAAACAGCAAATTGGAGTGCTGTTACATCCTGAACCATAACTCACATACAAAAGGGTAAAGGGTAAGGGGATTCATAAAGTATCAAATTCATGACAAACAATTGATTGCATACATAATTTAAATAATGAACTATAAAGGAAAGGGGAAACATGCGACAATATGCTTGAAACAAATGGGCAGAATTAAACACATTGTTGTTGAGGCATGTAAACTAATTGAGACATACCAGTAGAGAAGCAAAAGAGTGCATAAGAGAGTAAACAAAGTCCGCAGCAGTGCAAGTATCAGAAAGAAAGAGTTTAAGTGAGACTGAATTGTGAACTCAGATTGTGTGATGTGTTTGTGTGTGTTCAAAGAGAAGGGTGGAGATTTTTATAGCCTTGAAAACGTGTAGGGAAATAAGGTAATAAGTAAAATTAAAACTCAAACATGGAAACAATCACCATTCAGAATCAAATTAACCCAAGTGATTCCCCTTAAATTAGGAAAACACTACTTAAAGAGTCAGCAGTCCTAATTAAGGAAAGAAAATCAGTTTGGGGCAGATTGATTATTGCCATAAAAGGGTAGTAAAAGCATGAAGTAAATATTTCAGTCTAAGTACAAAATATACTTATTTTGGAAAAGAATTCAGCAAGGTAAAACATCACAATAAAGGAAGTGAATCAATTAATTTCTAAATAAATGAGTTGAAAATTAGGGCTTGTAAGAAAATCTTTTGCAATTAGTCACAGGATCAAAGGAATCAAGATCAAACAAGCAAGGAACATGATACTGCACTTTATTATATAAATAGCAAGGAGTGAACAAGCATGCAGTGTTAAACGAATTGGCAAAAAGAAGCAACACAAACATTCAATGGCAGTAAGGGTAAGCTAGGGCTCAGTAGTAAGAAAATATTCGAAGCACAGTAGTCGAGCAGGTCAGATAATCACATAGAAACAACAGTGAAGCAAGTAAAGAGAGCCAGAAACAAGTAAAGGTCTCATAGTAACAAGTGAGAAAATTAGGGCTTTAACAGTAAGCAGGTTTTGCAAGATGGTAAGAACACGAAATTAAACAAATTAAACGAAGAAGAAAGAACCAGCAACATTTAAACAAACAACTTTCAGAAACCAGATAAACTGAAAAAAACAATTAGGTTTTTTAACATGCATGAAACAGATAGAGGAGAAATCATGAGCAAATCATAGCCAAAACATAAACATGTTAAAGAATGTGAGATCTTTTGAAAAACTTAAAGGAAAAACCCTAACGAAGGGTTGTTTTGCAAGAAAAGTCAAAGAACTTTCGAGAACACACATAAACATTCATGGAAAGTACATATCTAAAGCAGATCTAAAAGAAAAATCAATAAAATCCCAAAGATTAGGGTTTCGGAGAACCCAGAAAGGTGAGAGAGGCCTTGGAAATTAACGATCTAACCAGGAACGCCAAGGATCTGACTCGAACGGCCATGGCTGGCCGGAGAAAAGTCAGGGACGACCGGAGAAATGTCATGAGTGGAAGTCAAGCAATGATTGGACCAGCTTCCTTCGATATTTGGTCGTGAAACCATGGAAACAAACACTCAGGAGCCAAGGGAGGCCATTATATATCTCCGATGGCCATGGGAGGCCATGGTTTAGGGAGGAATTGAGAGGCAGCGGCTAGGATTCATGAGGGATTCGAGGACAAAAGAGAGAGAAGAGAGGTTTCAAGGGCGTTGTTTGGTGAGAAGTGATTAGGGTTAGGGTGGGTTGGTAGAATTAAAAAGGAAAGGATGAAATGTGGCCGCTGATCATTTAGATCAATGGCCTAGATTAGATGGGAGCCGGGCGGATCAGGAAAATGGGTTACGTGTCAGGTTAATTTTGAAATTGGGCTGGGTAATTTTGGGCCTGAATTTGGGTTAATTGGGGTTGCCAAATTGGCTATAATTGAAATGCAATTGAGGCCAAATCGTAAATATCCAATTTTCCATATTATATTTTATAAAATAGTAATACAGATTTTGAAAACAAATTAAGAGTATTGGGTTAATGAATATTATATAAATATTAATTTGAAAATGCTGGGACTAATTTTATAACCATAAAATGCCATAAATTAAAAGATAGGTTATAATTGCAACTATATGCAATTTAGTTTTAAAAATACCAAATGAACTTGTAAAGATATGCGAAAATTACCTTAATTATATTTTGGTGTAAATGTGAAAATAAAATGAATTATTCACCCAAATGATAATTTTTGGGAATAATTATTGGATTTCGTTGTATAAAAATAGGTAATAAGTTGGTTTTAAAAATCATTAAAAAATGCCAAAACTCTTGGGTGTGCTTATATATGCACCAATATGCTATTTTGAAAATATTTGGGTATTAAAATACTTAGGAAAAATTAGGTATCAACAAGGGGCTCCTACGGCCCAAGCGTTGTATCGCTGCGACGTGCAACCCGATCCATATATATATATATAAAACATTGTGATGTGCGGCCTGATCTATAACTTCCCTCACAATCTGGCTCTCGGCCTCACTCATCATCAGTATCACAAGCCACTCGGGCATCTCAGTGCAAACTCAGGAAACTCGGCCCAAAATACTTTCATAAATATTAAAATAGAGTGATGAACAAGATTTAACAATAAACAGGTAATAACCATGATTGAGGATAATACTTTCTATCAAAACAATCTGAGGATAACAGTAAAATATCTCTGAGGGTCCAGACACTGCGGCACAAGGCCCCAAACTTGGCATTCACCCCAAGTTAACAAAATTATTTCTAAAACACAAAGATATCTTATAGAGTTTATCAAAATATGCAACTCCATAGTTGCCACGGGATGGACCAAGTCACAATCCCTATGGGTGCATGCCTACAAGCTCGTCACCTAGCACGTGCGTCACCTCATTTATCAAAATAGTATGAAATTTCGGGGTTTTACACCATCAGGTCTAGATTTACAATTGTTAATTACCTCAAACCGGACGAAAATCTACTGCTCAATGTCCTTGCCTCTCGACTCGACCTCAAATTGCCACGAATCTATCCAAAATCAGAATCATATCATCAATACATGCCAAAGGAACAAAGCCCATGCGAAAATTATCAAAGTAAATCGAAATTCCCGAAATTGGTCAAACCCGACCCCCGGGCCAATGTTTCGGAATCTGATAAAAATCACAACACTACAATCCTTATCCTCTCACGAGTCTATTCATACCAAAATTATCAAAAATCGGACCTCAAATGGCCCCTCAACCACCCAATTTAAACTCTCCAATTTTAAACCCTAATATCCCAACTTTTTCCCCAAAAATCACGATTAAAAACAATGGAATAATTGCCATAAACACAAGATACAAGGTCCAAGTAGCTTACCTCACTAAAAACACTTAATTCCCTTTTGAAATCACAGTACCCAAGCTCCAACTAGTCCAAAAATGGTGAAGAAAATGGCTGAAAATTCGCGAAGTGAGGCTTTTGTAGTTTCTGCCCAGCGATTCCCGCATCTGCGGTCTCCACGTTGCTTCTGCGATGCCACACCTGCGAAAAACCATCACAGGTGCGATTTTCACTTAAATTAGGAAATCCCGCTTCTGTGGCCCACATCTGCGTCTGTTGCATCCCAGGTGCGGTCCTTTATGCGCACCTGCAGATTTGCCTCAGCTTCCAATCCTCGGCATATGCGGTCCCCAATCCTCAAGTGGATATGACAGAAGCAGCAGCTTCCGCTGCTCAAAACCAAGTCCAATCTTTCTGTCAACTATCTGAATCCATCCCGAGGTCCTCGGGACCTCAACCAAACATACCCACAAGTCACAAATCACCATTCAAACTTATTCCAGCCTTCGAAACACTCAAAACACCAAATTACCCTCAGATTGAAGCCTAAGGATTTTCAAACTTCCGAATTCTGAAAACGATGCAAAAACCTATCAAATCTCATCCGAATGACCGAAAATTTTGCACATACATCATAAATTACACATTGGACGTACTACAATTTACGAAATTCCATTCCGACCCTAATGTCAAAATTTCCACTATCGACAGGAAAGCTCCAAATTACATTCCTAACACGCTCCCAAGTCCAAAATCACCTAACGAAGCTATTCGAACCATCAGAATTCACATATGAGACCTTCTATACATAAGTCAACATCTGGTTGACTTTCCAACTTAAGCTCCTAAATTAGAGACTAAGTGTCTCATTTCACTCCAGGACCACTCCGAACACAGAACAACGAACATGATATGATAAAATACAGATGAACAACACATAAAGAAGTAGAAATGGGGGAAACAGGGCTATAACTCATGAAATGACCGGTCAGGTCATTACATCCTCCCCCTCATAATCAAATATTCGTCCTCGAACGAGTCAATAAATATACCTGAAGCCTCAAACAGGTGTGGATATCTGCTTTGCATCTCCCTCTTTGTCTCCCAAGTAGCGTCCTCCACAGGCTGACCTCCCTGCTTCACTTTCACTGAAGCTATATCCTTTGACCCCAACTTTTGGATCTGCCACTCCAAAATAGCCACTGGCTCCTCATCATAAGTCAAATCACCATCTAACCGAACCATGCTGAAATCCAAAGCATGAGATGGATCGCAAATATACTTTTGAAACATAGAAACATGAAATACCGGATGCACACTCGACAAGCTAGGGGGCAACACCAGCTCATAAGTCACCTCCCCAATCCTCCGAAGTACCTCAAAAGGCCTAATGAACCGAGGACTCAATTTAACCTTCTTCCCAAATCTCATAACACCCTTCACGGGTGAAACCTTCAGTAAAACCTTGTCCCCAACTGTCACGACCCCCGTTCACCCTCCTTGAGCATGTCATGATGGCACCTAGTTCCTACAACTAGGTAAGCCTAACAGTGCGGAACAATTTAACATAATTTGCAAAAATAGCTAATTAAGACTAGATAACTGAAAGAAATATGTATATAACTGCCACTCGGCATATATAACTCATAATAAGTGCGGAAGTCAAGATCTCAACCCAAAACCCAGAAACTCACGGGAACCACAGGTAAAAAGAAATATAGTACGCTGCTCTAACTCCAGAATATCTAAACAACTGAGAGAAAAGGAATGAGCTAAATACTAAAGCTGGAACAGAATAGAGACTCCTGGTATGCGGACGCGGCAGATATACCTCGAAGTCTTCGTGTATCTCCTCGCCTCAAGGATAATGCGCCTGAAAAGAGGTACCTGGAAAATCTGCACATAAAAAATATGCACAGGAAGGGCATGAGTACACCACAACGGTACTCAGTAAGTGCCAAGCCTAACCTCGGTTGGGTAGTGACAAGGAAGGTCAGGGCCCTACTGAGGCAAAATATAATAATAATTAACAGTATGAAAATTTGATTGAAATAATGAGTACAGCAGTGAGATAAGACAGGTCAACGAGGCAATAACAACTACACAAGAACAAAGTAAACACAGAGTAAATACATAGTAAATATAGCTCCATACCAATGATAACAATGAGGGTCTCCCAGGATACCGTAGCCCTTTTCTCAACTGTCCAGTGGATCTCCCGGGATACCGTCCCGTAGTCCATCACATAAGTAACTCGAAGGATCTCCCGGGATACCGTCCCGCAGTCCAACCATCAATATGCAGGGGGGATCTATCGGGAATCTAACCCGCAGTCCCAAAGTAAAAGTGCAGGGGGATCTATCGGGAATCTAACCCGCAGTCCCAAAGTAAAAGTGCAGGGGGATCTATCGGGAATCTAACCTGCAGTACTAAAGTAAAAGTGCAGTGAGATCTACCGGGAATCGAACCCGTTGTCCCAAAGTAAACAAATAAGGGGGGAGCTACCGGAATCCAACATCCGTAGTCCCAATATAAATGCACAACCACAACCAGAAGATACCCAGAAATGAAGTACAAAAGACAAGCAATAGGTAGTACTAGCCTAGCATGCTTCACGTAGTACAGCCAAGGCAACTTAAGCAATTAGGCAAGTTAAATCAACTAAACATGCTTTCCTAATCTAGCACAGGTTATAATTGCCAATGGAATAAAATAAATATGAAGGAAACTCAATCTCAATATATTAAGTAAAAACCTAATTTTCAACAATTGGCTCAACTACGAACTCCTCACCTCGCGTACAAGGCACTCAAATACCAAATAACAAATCCTAAGGGGAAAGGTCCCCCACACAAGGTTAGACAAGCCACTTACCTCGAACCTGCTCAAAATCAACTAGAAATCACGCCCTTGCCACGAGTATCACACTCCAAATGGCCCAAATCTATTGAATTCACTTACAGATTGTTAATAACAATGCAAACAACTGGTTTTGCTATTTAATTCAAAGCTACGACGTGAAATTAGGTAAAATGACCAAAATGCCCTTCAGTCCAACGTCTCGGAATCGAATAATTTTCACATTTTCAGAACCCTCGTAGCCTCATGAGTCTAACCATTTAAAGATCTCTCAAATCGGAGGTCAAACACCCACTCAAAACCCAATAGTTTAGCCTATGATGTTTCACCCAATTTTTTCCAATTTTTGATCCCAAATTCGAATTTTAATGATGGATTTAACTACAAAATGATGAAATATAACTAGAAGGGATTAAAGAAATTTTACCCAATAATCTTCTCTTCCAAACCCTCTGAAAATCACCCTTCCCCGAGCTCAACTTGATTTTTCTAACTTATGAAATCAAATTCTCAAATTTTCTATATCAAAACAGGTATTTCTGCTTTTGCGGACAAGGGACCGCTTATGCGGTCCCGCTTATGCGGAAACAAGCCGCTTCTGCGGACTTCAATTAAATGGCCAGGACCGCATCTGCGATAAAGAAGCCGCAGGTGCGGAAGCGCATCTGTGAGGGACAATCCGCTTCTGCGGAAACTAGGGGGCCACTGGGCTTCGCTTCTACGGTGGATAAGCCGCTTCTGCGGTTCCTAAGCCGCAGATGCGGAAATACCAGAAGTAGCAAGAAATCAGCTACTGCACATTTCTCAAATTCTCCCGTTAACCACCCAAAATAACCCCGAGACCCTCGGGACCTAAATCAAAAGCACCAATAATACCTAATACCTCATTAAAACTTGTACCAATCTTCAAAACACCTAAAACAACGTCGGAAACTCGATTAAATCACGTATTTGAGCCTAAGAACTTCAAATTTCATCAAAATACACTTTCGATCAAAAACCTAACCAAAACATGTCCGAATGACCGGAAATTTTGCACACACATCCCAAATGACATGACGGCGCTACTGCAACTTTCGGAATTCCAATCCGACCCTAGGATCGAAACTCACTATCGGACCGAAAACTTTAAAAATTCAAACTTCGGCATTTCAAGCCTAAATGAGCTACGGACTTCCAAAATACATTCC
Organism: Nicotiana glauca; assembly: GCA_026770625.1. Lineage (NCBI taxonomy): Eukaryota > Viridiplantae > Streptophyta > Magnoliopsida > Solanales > Solanaceae > Nicotiana > Nicotiana glauca. The sequence continues at coordinate 11,708 of MU751233.1, forward strand.
GAACAAGCTCCCAACCCCGAAATAACCTAACCGAGCTAACGGAACCATCGGATTTCCATTCGGAGGTCGTCTTGACACTGTTCCAACTATGGACCACTTTTCAACACTTAAGCTCTCATTTATTGACTAAGTGTCCCAAAACTCTCCGAAACCCAACACCGAATATCCCGGCAAACCAGAATAGCAGAAATAAAATTAAGGGAAGTAGTTAATAGGGGATCGAGGCTTTAATTCTTAAGATGACCGCCTAGGTCGTCACATCCTCCTACACTTAAACATTCTTTCATCCTCGAACGAGCATAGAAAACATACCTGAGGTACTGAAAAGATGAGGGTACTGGCTGCGCATATCCTGCTCGGTCTCCCAGGTAGCCTCCTCGGCTTGCTGGCCCCGCCACTGAACCTTCACTGAAGCTATGTTCTTTGACCTCAACTTTCTGATATGCCTGTCCAATATAGCCACTGGCTCCTCAACATAAGATAGATCCTTGTCCAACTGGACTGAACTAAAATCCAACACGTACGGCGGGTCACCGTGATACCTCCGGAGCATCGAAACATGAAATACCGGATGAACTCCGGCCAAACTGGGAGGTAAGGCAAGCTCATAGGCAACCTCCCTAACTCGCCTCAAGATCTCAAAAGGGCCAATAAACCTCGAAGTCAACTTTCCTTTCTTCTCAAACCTCATGACGCCTTTCATAGGCAAAACCTGAAGCAGAACCCGCTCACTAACCATATATGAAACATCACGAACCTTCCTGTCCGTGTAACTCTTCTATCTGGATTGGGCTGTACGGAGTCTATCCTAAATCATGTTAACCTTATCCAACGCATCCTGAACCAAATCTGTGCCCAATAGCCTAGCCTCACCCGGCTCAAACCAGCCTATCGGAGATCTATACCTCCTACCATATAAAGCCTCATACGGCGCCATCTGAATGCTGGACTGATAACTGTTGTTGTAAGCAAACTCCGCCAATGGCAAGAAATGATCCCAAGACCCTCCAAACTCAATCACACATGCACATAGCATATCCTCAAGAATCTGAATAGTGTGCTCGGGTTGTCCGTCCGTCTGGGGGTGAAATGGTGTGCTCAACTCCACCCGAGTGCCTAAATCCTGCTGCACGGCTCTCCAGGACCGCGATGTAAACTAGGTACCTCTGTCTTAAATAATAGAAACTGGAATACCATGCAGACGGACGATCACCTAGATATAAATCTCCGCCAACCGCTCCGATGAATAAGTGGTACACATATGAATTAAATGAGCGGACTTGGTCAGTCGATTCACAATGACCCAAATGGCATCAAACTTCTTCAAGGTCCATGTGAGCCCCGATACAAAGTCCATGGTGATGCGCTCCTATTTCCACTCCGGGATCTCTATCTGCTGAAGCAACCTACCTGGGCGCAGGTGCTCATACATTACCTACTGGCAGTTGAGGCATCTAGACACATAACCAACTATATTTTTCTTCATGCGCCTCCACCAATAGTGCCGGCTCAAGTCTTGATACATCTTCGCGGCATCCATCCAGAATACCGTGAACTGTGAGCCTCTTCTAGAATCAACTCTCGAAGACCATCAACATTGGGCACACAAATCCGGCCCTGCATCCTCAATACCCCACCATCTCCACTGGTCAGATCTCTGGCATCTCTATGCTGAACCTTGCCTTGAAGGACAAGCAAATGAGGGTCATCATACTGCCGCTCCCAGATACAATCAAATAGGGAAGACTGGGAGACCACACAGGCTAGTACCCGATTGGGCTCCGAAAGATCCAATCTCACAAACTGACTGGCTAAGGCATGAACATCCATCGCCATAGGCCTCTCTGAAGCTAGTAAATATGCCAAACTACCAAAACTCTCCGCCAGGCGACTCAAGGCATCTGCCACCACATTGGCCTTGCCAGGGTGATATAGAATAATAATGTCATAATCCTTCAGCAACTATAACCACCTCCTCTGACGCATATTGAGATCCTTTTGCTTCAGTAAGTGCTGCAAGCTCTGGTGGTCAGTATAGATCTCACAAGGCACACTGTACAAATAGTGACGCCAGATCTTCAAGGCATGAACAATGGCAGCTAACTCAAGGTCGTGGACAGGTTAGTTCTTTTCATGTATCTTCAACTGCCTAGATGCGTAGGCAATCACCCTACCTTCCTGCATCAACACCGCTCCAATGCCGACTCTCGAGGCATCATAATAGACAGTATAAGACCCCAAACCGGTAGGCAACATCAAAATTGGGGTTGTAGTCAAAGCTGTCTTGAGCTTCTGAAAGCTCACCTTACACTCCTCTGTCCACTTAAATGGGGCACCCTTCTAGGTCGATCTAGTCATAGGGGCCGCAATCGATGAAAATCCCTCCACAAAGCGATGGTAGTAGCCCGCCAAACCAAGGAAATTGCGAATCTCTGTGGCTGAGGATGACCTGGGCCAACTCTGTACGGCCTCTACCTTCATCGGATCCACATAAATACCCTCACTCGAAATCACATGGTCCTAAGAATGCCACATAACTCAGTCAAAACTCACATTTTGTGAACTTTGCATATAACTTCTTTCCCCTCAAGGTCTGAAGCACGGTCCTCAAGTGCTACTCATGATCTTCTCGACTCCAGGAATACACCAGAATATCATCAATAAAAATGATAACGAATGAGTCAAGATATGGACTGAATACACTGTGCATCAAATGCATGAAAGCTGGTGGGCCATTGGTCAGCCCAAATGACATAACAAGGAACTCATAATGACCATATCGAGTCCTGAAGGCAGTCTTCAGGATATCTGGCTCCCAAATCTTCAGCTGATGGTAACCTGAGCGCAAGTCAATCTTCGAAAACACCTGTACGCCCTGAAGCTGGTCAAACAGATCATCAATATGAGGCAAAGGATAATGATTCTTCACTGTAACCTTGTTCAACTGGTAATAATCAATACACATAGAACCATCCTTCTTCTTCACAAACAAGATAGGAACACCTCATGGTGAAATATTAGGTCGAATAAAACCCTTACAAAGCAATTCCTACAACTGATCCTTCAACTCCTTCAACTCAGGAGGAGCCATATGATACGGAGGAATAGAAATGGGTTGAGTGCCCGAAAACAGATCAATGCCAAAATTAATATCTCTATCGGGCGGCATGCCCGGAAGATCAACTAGAAACACATCGGGATAATGCCGTACCACTGGAACTGAATCAACAGAAGGGGTATCAACACTGACATCTCTCACATAAGCTAAATATGCAGCACACCCCATCTCAACCATACATTAAGCTTTAAGGAAAGAGATAACTCTACTGGGAGTGTGATCTAAAGTACCATTCCACTTAATACGCGGAATACCTGGCAGCCAATATTACGGTCTTGGCATGAAAATCAAGAATAGCAAAATAGGGCGACAACCAATCCATGCCCAAAATAATATCAAAATCCACCATACCAAGTAACAATAAATCTGCTCTGGTCTCAAAACCATGAATAGTAACCAAACATGACCGATAAATTCGGTCCACAATAAGAGAATCTCCCACAGGAGTAGAAACATAAACGGAGGCACTCAAAGAATCACGGGGCACACCAAAATACGAAGCAAAGTAAGAAGACACATAAGAATAAGTAGAGCCTGGATCGAATAGAACCGATGCCTCTCTGTGAAAAACCAGTATAATACTTGTAATGATGGATTCGCAGGCAACAACCTCAGTACGAGCAGGAATAGCATAATATCTGGCCCGGCCCTTCTCTCGAGGGCGACCTTTATCTCCCCGACCTCCACCCCTAGGCGACTGGGCAAGTAGGGTAGTAGCTGGAGCTGTGATCAAGGCCTGAGAACTCTGAGGAGCACGCTGTGGCTGAGATGTCTGTGAAGATACACCCCTACCAAGTCTGGGGCAGTCCCTAACCATGTGGCGTGCCTCACTCGAAACAAGCTCTGGGAGGATTCGGTGGCTTTGACTGACTAGGGCCAGGTCTGCTGGACAGACCCCTGAAAGTACCCCGCACAGGACAAGCACTAGAAACTGGAGGTGCATAGTAAGGCTCCTGAGGTATAGGTGGAGCTGGAGCACTGCTGGCTACTGGAAGAGCTGAATGAACGGGGCGACCCACATAACCCCTACCATGACGACCTGCTGCTAGGGTACGGGCACTAGAGTAGTGGCCCAACTTTCGAGACCTATTGGCCTCCCTCTCCCCTCGCTCCCTGGCGAGCATACCCTCAATCGTCCTAGCAATGCTCACTACCTACTGATAAGGAATGTCCATCTCCAACTCTCAAGCAATGCTAGGTATGGTGGGTGGAATAAGAGCCTTAATGAACCTACGAACTCTCTCCCAAACTGTAGCAACCAAGGCCGGTGAATGCTTGGCCAATCTAGTATAACGGATAGTATACTCCGAAATGGTCATAGCACCCTGGCACAAATACTCAAACTCTACGCGCCATGCATCCCTGAGACTCTGGGGAATAAACTCTCTCATAAACATATCCGAAAACTGGGTCCAAGTTGGTGAAGCAGCCTCGACTGGACTGTCTATCTCATAAGTGCGCCACCAATCATAAGCGGCTCCCTGAAGCTAAAAAGCAGTGAAAGAAACTTCGCTGGACTCCACTATGCCCATAGTGCGAAGAATACAGTGACACTCCTCTAGAAATCCCAAGGCATCATCTGATGCTAATCTACTGAACATTGGGGGATCATACTTCTTGAATCTCTCAAGTCTCCGCTGCTCGTCCTTTAAAGCAGCTGACCCATCCTCGGGCAGAACTGGCATTACAGACGGTGCGAGAATAATCTCAGGAGCCTGATCAACCTGCACTCGCTGCTTAGGAGTGCGGACGGCGGGAGTCTATGCTCCTCCCCCGGCCTGGGATGTGGCTGCAGCAACGGGAAGCAACCCTGCCTGAGCTAAGGTAGTGTACATGCTCATGAACTGAGTCAAAGTCTCTTGGAGCACTGGAGTAGTAGTGGCAGTAGTAGGTGTGCTAGGTGTCTGGGCTCCGGCTGGATCTGCTGGTGGTACCTCGGTGGTAGCTTGCGCAAGTACTCTGGCTGTACCACATGCGCGTCCTAGACCTCTACCTTGGCCCCGACCTCTAATGGTTGTAGTAGGGGGTGTAGGTGCCTGATCATCTCGAGTAGCACGTGTCCTCACCATCTGTGAGAGAATAGAAGACAGAAGTTTAGAACTGATGTAAAAAATATCGCATAAGAATGAATTCAAATGAAATGAATATTTTTCCTAAACAATTACATAGCCTCTCGTAGATAAGTACAGATGTCGCCATACCGATCAGCGAGACTCTAATAAACTGGACTGTGTTCCGTGACTCCTATGAACCTAGAGCTCTGATAGCAACTTATCACGACCCCCGTTCACCTTCCATGAACATGTCATGATGGTACCTAGTTCCTACAACTAGGTAAGCCTAACAGTGCGGAACAATTTAACATAATTTGAGAAAACAGCTAATTAAGACTTGATAACTGAAAGAAATATATATATAAGTGCCACTCCTCATATATAACTCATAATAAGTGCGGAAGCCAAAATCTCAACCCAAAACCTGGAAACTCACGGGAACCACAGGCTAACAGAAACATAGTACGCTGCATTAACTCCAGAATATCTAAACAACTAAGAGAAAAGGAAGAAGCTAAATACTAAAGCTGGAACAGAATAGAGACTCCTGGTCTGCGGACGCGGCAGATATACCTCGAAGTCTTCGTGTATCTCCTCGCCTCAAGGATAGTGCGCCTGAGTAGAGGTACTTGGATAATCTGCACATAAAAAATATGCGCAGGAAGGGTATGAGTAAACCACAGTGGTACTCAGTAAGTGCCAAGCATCACCTCGGTTGGGTAGTGACGAGGAAGGTCAGGGACCTACTGAGATAAAATATAATAATAATTAACAGTATGAAAATCTGACATAAATAATGAGTACAGCAGTGAGATAAGACGGGTCAACAAGGCAATAACAACTACACAAGAACAGAGTAAACATAGAGTAAATACAGAGTAAATACAACTCCATACCAATGATAACAATGGGGGTCTCCCAGGATACCGTCCTGTAGCCCTTTTCTCAACTGTCCAGTGGATCTCTCGGGATACCGTCCCATAGTCCATCACATAAGTAACTGGAAGGATCTCCCGGGATACCGTCCCGTAGTCCAACCATCAATATGCAAGGGGGATCTATTGGGAATCTAACCCACAGTCCCAAAGTAAACAAATAAGGAGGGGGGGAGCAAGCGGAATCCCACATCCGTAGTCCCAATATAAATGCACAACCACAACCAGAAAATACCCAAAAATGAAGTACAAAAGACAAGCAACGGGTTGTACTAGCCTAGCATGCTTCATGTAGTACAGTCTAGGCAACTTAAGCAATTAGGCAAGTTAAATCAACTAAACATGCTTTCTTAATCTAGCACAGGTTATAATTGCCAATGGAATAAAACAAATATGAAGGAAACTCAATCTCAATATTTTAAGTAAAAACTGGAGTTTCAACAATTGGCTCAAGTACGCGCTCGTCACCTCGCATACAAGGCACTCAAATACCAAATAAAAAATCCTTAGGGGAAAGGTCCCCCACACAAGGTTAGACAAGCCACATACCTCGAACCGGCTCAAAATCAACTATAAATCACGCCCTTGCCACGAGTATCCGACTCCAAATGTCCCAAATCTATTCAATTCAGTTACACATTGTAAATAACATCGCAAATAACTGGTTTTGCTATTTAATTCAAAGTACGGCGTGAAATTAGGTAAAATGACCAAAATGCCCTTCAGGCCAACGCCTCGGAATCGAATAATTTTCACATTTTCAGAACCCTCATACTATCATGAGTCTAATCATATAAAAATCTCTCAAATCGGAGGTCAAACACCTACTCAAAACCCAATAGTTTAGCCTATGAAGTTTCACCCAATTTTTTCCAATTTTTGATCCCAAATTCGAATTTTAATGATGGATTTAACTACAAAATGATGAAATATAACTAGAAGGGATTAAGGAAACGTTACCCAATAATCTTCTTTTCCAAACCCTCTGAAAATCGCCCTTCCCCAAGCTCAATTTGATTTTTATAACTTATGAAATCAAACCCTCGAGTTTTTTATATCAGAACAGGCATTTCCACTTCTGTGGACAAGGGACCGCTTCTGTGGTCCCGCTTAAGTGGAAACAATCCGCTTTTGCGGTCTTCAATTTAATAGCCAGGGCCGCATCTGTGATAAAGAAGTCATAGGTGTGGAAGCGCATCTGCAAGGGACAATCTGCTTCTGCGGAAACTAGGGGGCCACTGGGCTTCGCTTCTGCATTGGATAAGCCGCTTCTGCGGCTCCGCTTATGCGGGAGAAGAACCGCTTCTGTAGTTTCTGAGGGAAAGCGGCAATAGCCGCTTCTGCGGTGCCGTATCTACGGTTCCCAAGCCGCAGATGTGAAAATACCAAAAGCAGCACGAAATCAGCTGCTGCATACTTCTCAAATTCTTCCGTTAACCACCCGAAATCATCCTGAGACCCCCGGGACCTCAATCAAAAGCACCAATAATATCTAATACCTCATTCAAAATTGTACCAATCTTCAAAACACCTAAAACAACGTCGGAAACTCGATTAAATCACGGATTTGAGCCTAAGAACTTCAAATTTCATCAAAATACACTTTCGATAAAGAACCTAACCAAAACACGTCCGAATGACCTAAAATTTTGCACACATGTCCCAAATGACATGGCGGAGCTACTACAACTTTCAGACTTCCAATCCGACCCTGGATCAAAACTCACTATTGGACCGGAAACTTCAAAAATTCAAACATCGGCAGTTCAAGCCTAAATGAGCAACGGACTTCCAAATTACATTTCGAACATGCTCCCAACCCCGAAATCACCTAATGGAGCTAACGGAACCATCAGATTTCCATTCCGAGGTCATCTTCACACTATTCCAACAATAGACAACTTTTCAACACTTAAGCTCTCATTTAGGGACTAAGTGTCCCAAAACTCTCTGAAACCCAACACCGAACGTCCCAGCAAACCAGAATTGTAGAAATGAACTTAAGGGAAGCAATTAATAGGGGATCAGGTCATTAATTCTTAAGACTCCCGGCCGGGTCGTCGCACCAACCATGTAAGACACATCACGAACCTTCCTGTCAGCATAACTGTTGTATCTTGACTGCGCTGTATAGAGCCGCTCCTGAATCACTTTCACCTTGTCTAAAGCATCCGCTACCAAGTCTGTACCCAAAAGCCTAGCCTTGTCCGGCTCAAACCAACCTACTAAAGATCTATACCATCTCCCATATGAAGCCTCATATGGAGCCATATGAATACTCGACTGCTAATTTTTGTTATAAGAAAACTCCGCGAGTGGTAGAAAGTGTTCCCATGAACATCCAAAATCAATGACACAAGCACGGAACATGCCCTCCAATATATGAATAGTACGCTTGGACTGCCCATTCGTCTGAGGGTGAAAATATGTGCTCAACTCAACCTGAATACCCAACTCTCGCTGCACGGCTCTCCAAAACTTCAAAGTGAATTGAGTACCTCTGTCCGAAATGATGGAAACTGGGACACCATGCAGGCGAACAATCTCTCTGATATAAATCTCAGCTAACAACTCTGAAGAATAGGTAGTACACAAAGGAATGAAGTGCGAAGGCTTAGTCAGCCGGTCCACAATTACCCAAATAGCATCGAACTTCTTCAAAGTCCGTGGGATTCCAACTACAAAATCTATGATGATCCGCTCCCACTTCCACTCTGGAATATCCATCTGCTAAAGCAAGCTACCTAGTCTCTGATGCTCATATTTCACATGCTGACAATTGAGATATCGAGCTACAAATCCCACTATATCTTTCTTCATTCTCCTCCACCAGTGGTGCTATCTAAAATCCTGTTACATCTTCGCGGAACCCAGATGGATTGAATACCGCAGGCTATAGGCCTCCTCTAGAATCAACTCCCGAAGCCCATCTATATTGGACATATATACCCAGCCTTGCATCCTCAACACCCCATCATCACCAATAGTCACATCTCTGGCATCTTCTTGCTAAACTTTGTCCTTGAGGACAAGAAAATGAGGATCATCATACTGACGCTCTCTGATGCGATCAAACAAAGAAGACCGAGAAACCACGCAAGCTAAGACCCGATTGGGCTCCTAAATATCCAACCTCACAAACTGATTTCCTAAGGACTGAACATCAACTACGAGAGGTCTCTCCGCAATACGAATATATGCAAAACTGCCCATACTCACCTCGTTACTACTCAAAGCATCGGCCACTACATTGGCCTTCCCTAGATGGTATAAAATAGTGATGTCATAATCTTTTAGCAGCTCCAACCATCTCCGCTGCCTTAAATTGAGATCCTTTTGCTTGAACAAGTGCTGGAGGCTACGATGATCAGTAAACACCTCACATGACAGACCGTAGAGATAATGCCTCTAAATTTTCAATGCGTGAACAATGACAGCTAACTCCAAATCATTAACATAGTAGTTCTTCTCACGGGGCGTCAGCCGACGAGAATTATAAGCAATCACTCTCCACTCTTGCATCAACACACACCCAATACCAACTCTGGAAGCATCGGAATACACTGTATGTTGATACCCAATTTTTTCCTCATATATTTTTAATATGTATATACATTTAAAAAAAATAGTTCACATGCATTTACAAACATATACAAGTATTTCTATAAATTTTCTATAATTGTTAAAACTTTATATCAAGTTATTTCTGTATTTTATTATACAAATATCCAATAATTATTGCTCATATTATTTGTATGATGATTTATTCATCTAAATTTATTATTTAAGCCCATATAGTGCTTAAATATTTTTATTTACATTTTTTTAAAAATTACATTTGCATTTTTAAGGCAAGAATTGCACATTTTGCAATAATAGGCCATACATATATATATATATATATATATATATATATATATATATATA
>MU751233.1:33007-46361 GCA_026770625.1 Nicotiana glauca
ACATCTTGAATTAAATGGCTTGTCGTTGAAATTGAGTTATGAAATATGGCCTAGCCAAGTATGCTGTAATGATTGTGGCCCCATGTGCCGATTAAATAATATGTTGACCCTATGGACGGGCTATGAAATGCATTGGGGTATGATATAAAATGTGGAACCTATGGACGGGCTATGAAACGCATAGGTGTATAATATAATTTGTGGGAACCTATGGACGGGCTATGAAACGCATAGGTGTATAATATAATACGGTGTGTGAACCCTATGGACGGGCTATGAAATGCATAGGTCTATAATATAATATGTGGGACCTATGGACGGGCTATGAAACGCATAGGTATAAAATATAATACGATGTGTGAACCCTATGGACGGGCTATGAAACGCATATGTGTATAATTTGATATGTTAACTCATTGGACGGGCTATGAAACACAACCTAGATATATGGAGATTTATGTGAAAGCTATGTGATCCCTTTTATTTGATAATGTTGTGATCATTTAAAGTGTTTGAGTTTTACTTGTGATTTCTTTATTCTTGTTTGATAGTTCTTTCTAATTAGATGGTGTTTAGTTATACATACTAGTGCTATTCAATGGCACTAACGTCCCTTTTGCCGGGGGCGCTACATTCGTATTATGATTGTAGGTGGTTCCATAGCAGGCAGTGTTGGTCGCAGCCAGTGATGCATCTTCTTTTCAGGTGAGTTGGTGAGCCCCACTTCATTTCAGGGCCCTATATGATTGTTTATCATGTACTTTTTATTTAGAGATATAGCCGGAGCTTTGTTGCCGGCATTTCCACATTATTCTTCAGTTATATTTAGAGGCTCCGTAGACAGGTTGTGGGTAGTATCGAGTATTGGAAATTAAAATAGAAATATTGATGTTTGGCAATGATGTATAAAACTTGTAATACCTTTGAGGTGGTGGATGAAGTTGCTAATGAAAATGAAATGGAAATCGTTAATTTTATGTTTATAGAATTTGATTAATGGAGTCCATCTCCTATTTATTCATGAGTTAGTTTGGGTAGAATGAGACCTAACAGGCTTGCTCGGTCGGGTTTACTTGGTTGAGCACCGGTCGCGCTCCTCGGATTTTTGGGGAGTGACAAATCCTCTCCCTAACTGCACTTCCAGACAATACTCCACCATAAGGACGGTTCACAGTCCTCCTGTTCCTAGATAATCTGGATCTCTTATACTCAGTTTGTCTCAAGTGTGGAATCCCCTGAATCATCTTTCCAGTTACAGGGCACTTAGGACCACTAGCCCGCTTCTTGGTACTCTTGTAAATCAACTTCCCACCAGGGGTTTTGACGACACAGTGCTGGTTGGATTTGGTGGCATAGTTGTGGCACTTCTGGTACGTGAGTCGCTTCACCATCTTGAGAACCTCTCTCTCTCTCTCTCTCTCTTTCTCTGTCTCTCTAGGTTGATTAATTATTTTATCTATATAGAAAATGACTTCTTATATTTTTATAATATTAAGTAATTATTTTAAATTATTTTCATATACAAAGAGCATTTTTATCATTTATTAATTATTTTTGTAAATATTTTTATTAAATTTAAGTAGGTATAACATAGCCCCTTTTAATTAAATTTTCGGACCTCCCAGGCCAATACTAGCCAGCCCAAATATCCTAACCCATAACCCAATACCTAAACCCAACTACCCATACGCAATCCCAAATACCCGTACCCGTCCTAACTAAATCTAAGCTTGGTCGTTGATCTCGGAAGATCAACGGCCCTAAATCAATCGAACCCCTTTTAATGTACCAAACCTTAAACCCTACCCTCATTTCCTCTTAACCTGCCACCTTTGGATCCTTTCTCTCTTCTCTTCTCTTTGACCCCCCCCCCCCCAAACCCTAGCCCTACCGTCACAAATTCCCTCTTGATTCATGGGATTTCTCTTCGATTTCATGCCATATTTGGCCTCACATCTCTACTGGCTATACAACTTCTATGATGCTTGTTGTGAATCTCAAGAGGCTCGAACCAAATCTAGTTCAAAGTCTCTCATTTTTCAATTATTCCGTCTATGTTCACTCTGATACCAATGAGTACGAGTATTTTCATATTTTTGGGGTTTCAAATCTTTAGTTCAAACCAGATTTGATTCGCTTATGTCTATTTTCATGAACCTAGTTACTTTCTTGTTGAATCCGTTTAGATCTCTTTAGATATGAAGCGATTTTGCGTTTGTTTAGTATTTCTCCCTTAAAATTTTCTGCTTTTACTATTATTATTGATAGAATTCATTTACCCCAAAAGCTAGGATTTTGATTTATGATGAATTTATGCAAAAAAGGTTTTAGCATTTAAATATTTTCATCTTTGATTTTCTTATTTCCTTTTTTGACCGATTTTTACTTGATTTAATCAAGCTCCGTCTATATGTCTTTGTATTTCTTAGGGTTTTGATTATTTGACTATTTATTCTACTGTCTTTTGCCCATTTACCTTTAATTTTGTCAATTAAGTGTTAATTAACTCTACTTACCTAAATTGGGGTTTGGCAATCAGCTTTCCTTTTACTACCAGTATTCCCTTATTAAGATTTTACCTGTTCTTACCTTATTTATGTAATTAATTATCTGTACTACTGGCTTGATTTTGTGTTCTTAATCCTAATTGATATTGGAATTAGTTCTTACCTTATTTAACCTTATTCCTAATCATTGATTGATTCCGTGAGAGATTTTCCTTAAACTAAGTGATACTTCCCTTATTAAGATTTTACCTGATCTTACCTTATTTATGTAATTAATTATCTGTACTACTGGCTTGATTTTGTGTTCTTACTCCTAATTGATATTGGAATTAGTTCTTACCTTATTTAACCTTGTTCCTAATCATTGATTGATTCCGTGAGAGATTTTCCTTAAACTAAGTGATACTTACTCGATTCTGTCCTGTTAATTGATTCATGCTGACCTTAATTGATTGTTAATTGATTTTCATCCCTTATTTGTGTGTGATTGGTTCATTACCTTATTTGTTTTGCTCTATTGTATGCTATAAAAACCCTTCCCTTGTTCTGATTTTAAAAATGCTTTTACAACCTCATTTAGAACAAACTTACAAATTTCAAACTCTCCGCTCTCAAAAACTTGAGCTTTCCCTTTCTATTGTTCTGATTTCTGCACTATTTGGCCGGTTGAAAGTCAAGGCCAAATTCTCTGGATTCTAACTGCTATTGCATTCCTGTTTGCTTTCTTCTCAACTGGTATTCCTTAACTCCTATTATTCTACTATGTTCTATATGTTATAATCAAATATGTGGCTAGTTCATGTGCCTTGTGTGATTACATATTGTTTCTGTACTTATGCAATGGTTGTTTAATATTAGCATAAGGATCTAGCCTAATCATGTCACGACCCCGGTTCACCCTCTATGAACCATCGTGACGGTACCTAGTCTCTATAACTAGGTATGCTTAACAATGCGGAATATAAACAATAATTTGCGGAACAAATAACTAAAACCGGAATAATAAAAATAAACAGTGTTTAAGGTGCCGCGCGGCATGTACAATAATATCTCTCGAAGCTAACAAAATTCCCAAGACCCAGAATCTCTCAAATTACAAGCTATGAGATACATAAGAAGCTCTAAGTCCGAAAATATCTAATCAAGGGATAATACTGAAAGGATTATACTTATTACAGAAGATAGAAAGAGACTCCACGGTCTACGAACTTAGCAGATATACCTCGAAGTCTCAACAGAACGCCTCCTCCCAAGGATGACAGAACTGAGTGGAAAATGCCTAGATCTGCACAACAAAAATATGCAGAAGAGTAGCATGAACACACCTAGGCGGTACTCAGTAAGTATCAAGACTAACCTGGGTGGAGTAGTGACGAGGAACAGTCGAGACACATACTAGTCTAATAAACATTGCAATGATAGGAACAACGAAACATGATATATATTTATATAAAGACTGTACGAAGTGACCAACAACACTATAATCACAATAAGGGAAAAGAACAACAAGTAACAACGAATATATTAAGAATGATGATACATAAGAACGGCAAAAACTCATCCCAAATCCTAAAGTCACAATACCATAAAGGGGAAAAAAACAATAACTCAGATCCTACAACGGTGTTCACATCAGGTCTTATCCAACAATTACCATGAATTATCGAATCTCGGACAATTACAACTCATGAGTCCCAGTACCTGAAATCTAACCACTGACATCCCGTGCCCTCATCAGCCTCACGGTCATACTGACAACTCACCTCCTAAATTCCACGAGACAAAGTTCATATAGGTAAACGTACCATAATCACAACATTTGAACAAAACAGAAATACCCTCAGGCCATCACAAATACTCACAATCAACCCCTGACATAGCCCACCTTGTTCCGCCACGGGTGCAAATAATAACATAATAAGTGCCGCCTTATTTCGCCACACCTACATCATAATGTTCCCAGCTTATTTCGCCACATGCGCAACCCGCATATAAGCATATATACACATCTCTCCTTGTTACTCCGCATGTGCAATATATCAATAGTAGCAATAGCACAACAAAAACCTCGTGCATCAAAATATCAATAACCGCACGGCAGAAATCTTGTGCATCACAATATCAATAACCGCACGACAGAAACCTCGTGCATCACAATATCAATAACCGCACGGCAGAAACCTCGTGCATCACAATATCAATAACCCCATGGTAGAAACCTCATGCATCAACACCGCAAATCCAATAGCAAAAATAACAATATATATACAAGAACACAACAAGTGAATCAACTCAATAATCTTTCGTTCACCGGGGGACGGTAAAACTAGCTCACAAGGAACAACCACAATAGAGAATGCTAAACGTAATAAAAACAACTCTACAAGGGAGAAAATAATATGAAGCAACGAACCCATAGCATGTAGTTCAACAATAAGGGAGTTAACAAGAGTCAAGTAAATTTCAAATAAGAAAATATCAACTAAACATATAATATCTACTCTTCTTTTAAAGGTTGGGCAGGTTATGAAGGATATACAACAATTTCAATTAATACTAAATAATTACATCGGTGATAATAATGATTTCCAATAAAAACAAGAAGTTATGAAAGTTAACGCGACAATAGAGGAAAGATTTTCAGTTAAGCAATAATAAGAGTCAATTCGGCAATAAGAATGAACCATAAAGCAATAAATTCCAAGTAAAACATGTAGATGTGAAACTAGTAATAGGGAATTCAATCATATCAAGAACAACTTCATACTCAATGAATATAAGGACCTAAGAATCCTAAAAAGATAAGTTTCCATAAATAAGTCCGAGCACGCACTCGTCACCTCACGTACTCAGATTACAATCAACAGAGAAGAGTCAAATCCTAAGGGGAAGTCCCCCACACAAGTTAGGCAATATACTTACCTCAAACCGACTCAAAATCAACTAGAAACCACATTCTTGCCACGAGTACTCGACTCCAAATGGCCCAAATATATTCAATTTAATTTCATAATGCAAATAACACTTAAAGTAACTGATTCTACAATTAAATTCTAAGCTAATACGCAAAATTATGTAAAATGACCAAAACACCCCTCGCGCCAACGTCTCGGAATCGGGTGAAATTTATATTTTCAGAATCCTCACACTCACACGAGTCCAGCCACACAAAAATTACCCAAATCTGATGTCATTTGTTACCTCAAACCATGAATTTTCATTTTAGAATTTTTCTTCAAAAACAATCTCCTTCCCCAACCTAAAACACAATTTATATGAAAAATAAGGACAAATTCATGGAATATATGTAATTCTAGTTGAAGAACACTTATCCAATACGTGAAAATCCCACCAAAAATTGCAAAGAAACGAGATCTAGAAATCAAAATGAGATAAAAATGGCGAAACCCTCGATTTGAAAAACTTATATTCTGCCTAGATATGTAAAGCACGCGAACGCGAAAAGGCGATCGCGTTCGCGAAGAAAAGAAACTGAAGCTGCCAAGAAAGTCCTGCGCGAACCCGAGGTAGGGGTCGTGAACATGTAAAGTAGGAAGCAGAGGCCTACGCAAATGCGATATCTATTATGCGAACGCGAAGAAGAGATAGCCACCCAGCCCCAAGTCCGAATTCGTCTATGCGAATGCGAGGCATAGGATGCGAACGCGAAGAAGGAGAACGACAAACCTTCGCGAACGCGAGGGGTTAACCGCGAATACGATGAACAATAAATTCCTCCTCCAAGATTACTCTTCGTGAACGCGGAGGATTAGACGCGAATGCGAAGAAGGGACCCAGCTGATAGATATCAGCAGCTCAAAATAGAAGGAAAAAGACTCGTTGAGCATCCGAAACACACCCGAGGCCCTCGGGACCTCAACCAAAAGCACCAACAACACCTCATACCTCATTCAAACTTTCACCAATCACTAAACCACCTAAAACAACATCGGAAACTCGAATAAATCAAGGATTTAAGCCTAAGAACTCCAATTTCTCTCAAAATACGATTTCGATCAAAAACCTAACCAAACCACGTTCGAATGACCTGAACTTTTACACACACATCCCAAATGACATTACGGAACTACAACAACTTCCAAAATTCCATTATGACCACTGAATCAAAATCTAACTATCGGACCGAATACTTCAAAAATTCAAACTTCGGCATTTCAAACCTAAATCAGCTACGGAATTCCAAAACACAATCCGAACACACTCCTAACCCTAAAGTCACCCAACGGAGCTAAAGGAAATATCGAATTTCCATTCTAAGGTTGTCTTCACACTATTCCGACTACAGTCGATTTTCCAACACTTAAACTATCATTTAGGGACCAAGTGTCCCAAAACTCTCTGAAATTCAGAACCGAACATTCACCAAAATCAAAATAGCAGAAATGAACTTAGGGGAAGCAGTTACTAGGGGATCGGGGCATAAATTTCAAAAATGACCGGTCAGGTCGTTACTTCCTCCCCCTCTTAAAACTGACGTTCGTCCTCGAACGTGCTAAGATTTGCCTCGAAGCCTCAAGTCACAGAATGCACACTTCCAACATACACCTGCGGGTGATCCTACATCACCCCGATCCATATAAGCTTGACGACACATCCCAACTGAAGTTTAGCCTTTGTAGCTATACCAATAAACCTTAGAACCAGAATTTTCACCTTCCATCCACTTCCAAAAGACCCGATTTTAAATCCATACCCGGTATCAGTATCAACCAGCTACTTCAACTCCCGCCAACACCCACAGGGTACAACCACACAACGTGACACATAACACATAGGCCCACAATAACATTTCTGATAACAATAATTGCCCGAGATCAAATCCGTACCGGCCATAAACCTCATATTCAATAAAAACTCTTCTCAAACCTCCACAACACTAGCGATGATACAATAACCATGAAAACTACATAAGTAAACACCGAATAACCAAATTTTAGCTAATACCAACGGGCACACACCCCACAAGCTAAAACTCAAGAAGCACAGATTTTCTATCAACGCTAATCTACAAAACAACCTAATGAAAAAGAATTAAAGCATATAAAAAGAATCACAAGGATCTTATACTGATTGAATTCTCGTCGCAGTACACAGCCCGACCTCAACACATCAATTCATATGAAATCACGAGGGTCACGTCCTCAACTCTGAATCACAAGTAGGGTACATATCAAACCATCTAGAGACTCTCACTAGATCAATTTCGTCGACAAATTACACCAGCGACTGGCTCCCACACCAGTGGAGCATAAAAAATCACCGCTCGCAACCAAGCATTCTCCGAAATCACATCAAACCTACTGAAACGGAGAATAGGAATTTTACTACTAGTCTCACAACTCCCGACAATAGCTAGGAATAGATGATAGACATGGCTATCACTCATAGAACCTCTTAACAGGATAATCACATAAATAGATTGCAAATCATGAAATGCACCCATAAAGGGAGCAACAAAATAGGGGAAATTATCCCGCTAAGCAGGACTATAATGAACTATGGATGGTGCTCCTTTATAACAAACTGAGTCATACCTAAATGACATCACCTTGCATAGCGGCCTTAAGCCTACTATATGAAACACATCAATGGGTTGGGCCTCCCCCTCTTAGGAGCCCTTTACTCGCCTGAATACCTTGCTGTGACACATCGGTCTGAAGTCTAGGACAATCAGTCACCATGTGGCTAGTATCTCCACACTCAAAGCACCCTCTCTACTGATGAGGCGGTGGGAACTGTTCCGTACGGGTACTCCGAGACCCGTGAACACCTGAGTCACCATGCAAAGCCTGAAGCGCGAACTGAACTGGCTGACACACAATACCTCTACCATGACGTACCCTGCCTCCAAAATAAGGACTAGCATATCTCCTCGGTCTACGAGTTCTCCTCGCCTCCTTATACTCTCTCTCTTAATCTCGTCTGCCCTCTCTCTCTCATGATCCCGTCTGTTCTCTCTCTCCCTAACATGCATAACCTCTATCCTCCTAGCAATGCTCACCACCTGCTGATAAGAAATATCCATCTCCAAATCACGAGCCATGCTAGACCTAATGCTTGGAATAAGTCCCTTAACAAACTGGCGAACCTTTTCGCGAATAGTAGATACCAAGGCTGGGGCATGTCTAGCCAAGCTGGTGTAACGGACAACATACTCCGAGATGGTCATAGTACCTTGGCGCAAATACTCAAACTCAGCACGCCATGCGTCCCTAAGGCACTGAGGGACAAACTCTCTTAGGAACATATCTGAAACTGGATCCAAGTCAGTGAAGTAGCCTCGTCCGGACTGTCTAACTCATAAGAACGCCACCACTAATAGGCAGTTCCTCGAAGCTGGAAGGCGGTGAAAGAAACCCCACTCGATTCTTATATACCCATGGAACAGAGAATGCGGTAACACTTATCTAGAAATCCCAGAGCATCCTCCGATGCTAGACCGCTCAATACAGGAGGCTTGTACTTTTTGAAACTCTCAAGCCTCAGTTGCTCCTTCTCGGAAACTGCTGCGCTACCCTCGGGCTGATCACGGACTACAGGATGCACATGAATAATCTTAAGGACTTGCTCGACATGCACTCACTGCTCAGGAGTGTAGGTGGCAGGAGTATGTGCTCCTCCCCCGACCTGGGATGTGGCTGCAGCAAAGGGAAGCAACCCCGCCTGAGCCAAAGTGGTGTACATGCTCATGAACAGTGCCAAAGTCTCCTGAAGGGCTGGAGTAGTAGCAATAGGCGTGTCAGGTGCCTGGACTCTGGCTGGATCTGCTGGTGGTGCCTCGGCGGCATTTCGCTTAGGTGCTCTCGCTGCACCATGTGCGCATCCTCGGCCTCTACCTCAGCCCCGACCTCTAACAACTACAGTAAGGGGTACGGGTGCCTGATCATCGCGGGTAGTACGTGTCCTCACCATCTGTGAGTGAGTAGAAGACATAAGTTTAGGATTGTGATGTCAACAATCTTGCACGACAGGGGAATAAAATGAAGTGAAATTTTCCTAACGGTTACATAGCCTCTCGCAGATAAGTAAAACGTCTCCGTACTAATCCACGAGGCTCTAATAAATCAGCTTGTGATTCGTGACTCCTATGAACCTAGACCTCTCATACCAACTTGTCACAACCCTGTTTCACCCTCCGTGAACCATCATGACGGCACCTTGTCTCTATGACTAGGTAAGCCTAACAATGTAGAATATAAACAATAATTGCGGAAGAAATAACTAAAACCAAAATAATAAAAATAAACAGTGTTTAATGTGCCGCTCGGAACATACAATAACATCTCTCGAAGCTAACAAAATTCCCAAGACCCAGAATCTCTCAAATTTCAAGCTATGAGATACATAAGAAGCTCTAACTCCGAAAATATCTAATCAAGGGAAAATACTGAAAGGATTATACTTATTACAGAAGATAGAAAGAGACTCCTCGGTCTGCGAACGTAGCAGATATACCTCGAAATCTCTACTGAACGCCTCCTCCCAAGGATGATAGAACTGAGTGGAAAATACCTGGATCTGCACAACAAAAATGTGCAGAAGAGTAGCATGAGCACACCATGGCGGTACCCAGTAAGTATCAAGACTAACCTCGGTGGAGTAGAGACGAGGAACAGTCGAGACACATACTAGTCTAATAAACAGTGCAATGATAGGAACAACGAAACATGATATATGTTTATATAAAGACTGTACGAAGTGACCAACAATGCTATAATCACAACAAGTAAAAACGAATATATTAAGAATGATGACATATAAGAATGACAAAAAGTCATCCCGAATCCTAAAATCACAATACAGTAAAGGGAAAACAAAACAATAATTAAGATCCTACGACGGTGTTCACATTAGGTCTTATCCAACAATTACCACGAATTACTGAATCTTGAACAATTACAACTCATGAGTCCCACTACCTGAAATCTAACCACTAGCATCCCCTGCCCTCATCAACCTCATGGTCATACTGATAACTCACCTCACAAATTTAACGAGACAAAGTTCATATAGGTAAACGTACCATAATCACAACATTTGAACAAAACATGCCCTCAGGCCATCACAAATACTCACAATCAACCCCTGACATTGCCCACCTTCTTCCGCCACGTGTGCAAATAATAATATAATAAGTGATGCCTTATTTTGCCACACGTGCATCATAATGTTCCAACCTTATTTCGCCACATGCGCAGCTCACATATAAGCATATATACATATCCCACCTTTTTACGCAGGATGTACAATATATCAATAGTAGCAATACCACTGCAAAAACCTCGTGCGACCCCAAAACTACAACCGCACGGCAGAAACCTCATGCATCATAATTTCAATAACCGCACGGTAGAAAACCTCGTGCATCATAATATCAATAACAGCACGGCAGAAACCTCATGCATCACAATATTAATAACCGCATGGCAGAAACCTCGTGCATCAACACCCCAAGTCCAACAACAAGAATAACAATATATATACAAGAACACAACAAGTGAATCAACTCAAAAATCTTTCATTCACCGGGGGACGGTAAAATTAGCTCACAAGGAACAACCACAATAGATAATGCTAAATGTAATAAGAACAACTCAACAAGGGAGAAAAATAATATGAAGTAACGACCCCATAGCATGTGGTTCAACAATAAGTGAATTAACAAGAGTCAAGTAAATTTCAAATAAGGAAATATCAACTAAACATAGAATATCTACTCTTCTTTTAAAGGTTGGGCAGATTATGAAGGATATACAACAATTTCAATTAAGACTAAATAATTACATGGGTGATAATAATGATTTCCAATAAAAACAAGCAGTTATGAAAGTTAACACGACAATCGAGGAAAGATATTCAGTTAAGCAATAGTAAGAGTCAATTAGGCAATAAGAATGAATCATAAAGCAGTAAATTCCAAGTAAAACAAGTAGAGATGAAACTAGAAATAGCGAATTCAATCATATCAAGAACAAATTCATACTCAATGAATACAAGGACCTCAGAATCCTAAATGGCTAAGTTTCCACAAGTAAGTCCGAGCACGCACTCGTCACCTCACGTACTCGGAATACAATCAACATAGAAGAGTCATATCCTAAGAGGAAGTCCCCCACACAAGGTTAGGCAAGATACTTACCTCAAACCAGCTCAAAATCCACTAGAAACCACGTTCTTGCCACGAGTACTCGACTCCAAATGGCCCAAATCTATTCAATTCAATTTCATAATGTAAATAACACTTCAAGTAACTGATTTTACAATTAAATTCTAAGCTAATATCCGAAATTATATAAAATAACCAAAATGCCCCTCGGGCCCACGTCTCGGAATTGGGTGAAATTTATATATTCAGAATCCTCACACTCACACGAGTCCAGCCACACAAAAATTATCCAAATCTGATGTCATTTGGTCCCTCAAACCATAATTTTTCATTTTAGAAATTTTCTTGAAAAACTATCTCCTTCCCCAACCCAAAACACAATTTAAATGAAAAATAAGGACAAATTCATGGAAGTTGAAGAACACTTACCCAATCGAATTACATGAAAATCCCACTAAAAATCGCCAAGAACCGATCTCTAGAAGTCAAAATGTGATAAAAAAAATGGCAAAACCCTCGATTTGAAAAACTTATATTCTGCCTAGATATGCAAAGCTTTGCAAACGCGAAAAGGCGATCGCGTTCGCGAAGAAGAGAAATTGAAGCTGCCAAGAAAGGCCTACGTGAATGCGAGGTTGGGGTCGCGAATGTGTAGAGTAGGAAGAAGAGTCCTACGCGAACGCGGTGTCTACTACGTGAACGCGAAGAAGAGATAGCCACCCAGTCGCAAGTCCTAATTCTGCTATGCGAGCGTGAGGCATAGGATGCGAACGCGAAGAAAGAGAAAGGCAAACCTTCGCGAACGCGAGGGGTTAACCGCGAACACGATGAACAATAAATTCCTCCTCCAAGATTACTCTTCGCAAACGCGGAGGAGTAGACGCGAAGGCGAAGAAGGGACCCAGCTCTGCTCTTCTACCGTGAGAGGAGCTGATTGGGATTGTTTAAGCAATTCACGTAATCGTTGACCTCTTGCCAATTGATTCTGAGTAGCTTTATCGAGATCAGAAGCAAATTGTGCAAAGGCTTCTAATTCTGCGAATTGTGCTAGTTCTAATTTTAATTTACCAGCGACTTGTTTCATGGCTTTTATTTGAGCTGCGGACCCCACTCTGGAAACGGAGATACCCACATTAATAGCAGGTCTGATTCCAGAATTGAATAGGTCGGCGGATAAGAAGATTTGTCCATCAGTAATGGAAATTACATTAGTAGGAATATAAGCCGAAACATCTCCCGATTGGGTTTCAACTATTGGTAAGGCGGTCATACTTCCTTCACCTAAACTAGAACTTAATTTAGCGGCTCTTTCCAAAAGGCGTGAATGAAATAATTGGGTTCATTGATATTCCTGGTATAGTAGATGCTATCACACATACAATCATACTCAATTCGATGGAATATGTCTCTGCTTGGTCCCATCTAAGTCTAGATCCTTCATTACAGAAGTCATCTTTCCCCTGTATTTCTGAAGGACGAGCGTATGAAAGAAAAGGGGGAGCCATAGTGGTAGGGCATTTTCGGGTTATGTCTGTGCTGTGACCTTATGAACCGTGTCAGAATAAGTATCAAATAAACCAAAAGTTATCAGCTTCTTTCATAAGTGCTTCAGTTCGACGTGATCTATCACATACGCTTTTGAATCAGACTCTTCCCCTACTTTCCACGCATCATGAGCGGATTATTTCTCCCTCTGAAACTCCAGCCAAATTGTTCAGGG
>MU751233.1:47274-91438 GCA_026770625.1 Nicotiana glauca
CTTTACAACGTTACAAAGAACTTCAGGACATTATAGCTATCCTTGGATTGGACGAATTATCCGAAGAGGATCGTTTACTCGTAGCAAGAGCGCGAAAAATCACTTTTATTTGCGAATCCTTTTGTTTAATCTTAGCTTAGAAATATGAAAAATAAAAACATTTTTCATATTTTATTGCCTTCGACAGATATCAGCAATTCAAAATAGAAGGAAAAAGACTCGTTGAGCATCCGAAATACACCCGAGGTCCTCGGGACCTCAACCAAAAGCACCAAAAACACCTAATACCTCATTCAAACTTGCACCAATCCCTAAACCAGCTAAAACAACACCAGAAACTCAAATAAATCAAGGATTTAAGCCTAAGAATTCCAATTTCCCTCAAAATACAATTTCGATAAAAAAACCTAACCAAACCACATCTAAATGACATGATATTTTACACACACATCCCAAATGACATGACGAAACTAATGCAACTTCCGAAATTCCATTCCGACCCTTGGATAAAAATCTCACTATCGGATCGGATACTTCAAAAATTCAAACTTCGGCATTTCAAGCCTAAATCAGCTATGGAATTCCAAAACACAATCCGAACACGCTCCTAACCCCAAAATCACCCAACGGAGCTAACGAAACCATCAGATTTCCATTCCAAGGCCATCTTCACACTGTTCTGACTACGGTCGATTTTCCAACACTTAAGCTCTTATTTAGGGACCAAGTGTCCTAAAACTCTCCGAAACTCAGAATTGAAGATCCCGACAAATCAAAATAGCAGAAATGAACTTGGGGGAAGCAGTTACTAGGGGATCGGGGTGTAAATTCCAAAAATGACCGATCGGGTCGTTATATCCTCCCCCTCTTAAAACCAACGTACATCCTCAAACGTGCTAAGATTTGCCTCGAAATCCTCAATTCACTGAATGCACACTTTCAACATATACCAGTGGGTGATCCTACGTCACCCTAATCCACATAAGCCTGACGACACATTCCAACTGAAAGTTAGCCTTTCTAGCCATACCAATAAACCTTAGAACCAGAATATTCACCTTCCATCCACTTCCAAAAGACCCGATTTTAAATCCATACCCGATATCAGTCTCAACCGGCTACATCAATTCGCGCAAACACCTACAGGGTACAACCACACAACATGACACATCTCACATAGGCCCACAATAATATTTCTGATAATAATACTTGCCTGAGATCAAATCCACACTGGCCATAAACCTCATATTCAATAGGAACTCTTCTCAAGCCTCCACAACACTGGCGATGATACAATAACCACGAAAAACACATAACTAAACACCCGAATAACCAAATTTCAGCTAATACCAATGGGCACACACCCCACAAGCTAAAAATCAAGAAGCATAGAATAAAATTGACCGAATATGAAATGGGAAACACATAAGGGAACTATCAGACAAGTACAGATTCTCTATCAACGCTAATCGACAAAAAACCTAATGAAAACAAATTAAAGCATATAAAAAGAATCATAAGGATCTTATATTGATATTACTCTCGTCGCGGAACACAGCCCGATCTCAACACATCAATTCATATGAAATCACGAGGGTCCCGCCCTCAACTCTGAATCACAAGTAGTGTACACATCAAACCATCTAAAGACTCTCACTAGATCAATTTCGTTGACAAATTACACCACAGACTGGCTCCCACACCAGTGGAGCATAAGAAATCATAGATCGCAAACAAGCATACTCCAAAATCACATCAAAACTACCGAAACGGACAACAAGAATTTTACTACTACACTCACAACTCCCGACAATGTCTAGGAACAGACGATAGACACAACTATCACTCATAGAACCTCCCAACCGGATAATCACATAAATAGAGTGCAAAATATGAAATGCACCCATAAAGGGATCAGCAGAATGCGGGAACTCATCCCGATAAGCGGGACTGTAATGAACTACGGATGTTGCTTCTTTATAAGAAACTGAGGCATACCTGAATGACATCACCTAGCATAGCGGCCTTAAGCCTACTATATGAAACACATCAACGGGTTGGGCCTCCCCCTCTTAAGCGTCCTCTACTTGCCTAAATACCTCCCTGTGACACATCGGTCCGAAGTCTGGGACAATCTCTTACCATATGGCTAGTATCTCCACACTCAAAGCACCCTCTCTGCAGACGAGGCTGTGGGAACTGTGCGGTACGGGTACTTCGAGACCCATGAACACCTGAGTCACCATGCAAAGTCTGAAGCGCGAACTGAATTGGCTGACCCGCAAAACCTCTACCATGACGTATCCTGCCTCCAAAATAAGGACCAGCATATCTCCCCGGTCTACGAGGTTTCCTCACCTCCTCAAACTCTCTCTCCTGAGCTCGTTAGCCCTCTCTCTAATTACCCCATCTGTCATCTCTCTCCCTAGTATACATACCCTCCATCCTCCTAGCAACTCTCACCACCTGCTGATAAAAAATATCCATCTCCAACTCGCGAGCCATGCTAGACCTATTGCTGGTAATAAGTCCCTGAACAAACCGGCAAACCTTCTCACGAACAGTAGAAACCAAGGCTGGGGCATGTCTAGCCAAGCTGGTGTAATGGACAACATACTCCGAGACAGTCATAGTACCCTAGCGTAAATGCTCAAACTCAGCACGCCATGCATCCCAGAGGCTCTGAGGGACAAACTCTCTTATGAACATATCTGAAAATTGGATCCAAATCAGTAAAGTAGCCTCGTCCGGATTGTCTAACTCATAAGCACGCCACCACTGATAGGCGGCTCCTCGAAGTTGGAAAACGGTGAAAGAAACCCCACTCGATTCTGATATACCCATGGTACAGAGAATGCGGTAACACTTATCTGGAAATCCAAGAGCATCCTTCGATGGTTGGCCACTGAATATAGGAGGCTTGTACTTCTTGAACCTCTCAAGCCTCAGTTGCTCCTTCTCAGAAGCTGCTGCCCTACCTCTTGCTAATCACGGACTGCAGGCTGTATAGGATTAATCTTAGGGACCTGCTCGACATGCACTCACTTCTCAGGAGTGTGGGCGGCAAGAGTCTGTGCTCCTCCCCAAGCCAGGGATATGGCTGCAGCAAGGGAAGCAACCCCGCCTGAGCCAAAGTGGTGTACATGCTCATGAACTGTGCCAAAGTCTCATGAAGGGCTGCAGTAGTAGTAGCAGTAGGCGTGTTAAGTGCCTGGACTCCAGCTGGATCTACTATTGGTGCCTCAGCGGCAACTCGCGCAGGTGCACTCATTGCACCACGTGTGTGTCCTCGACCTCTACCTCGGCCCTGGCCTCTAATGGCTGCAGTAGGGGGCACGGGTGCCTGATCATCTTGGGTAGTACGTGTTCTCACCATTTATGAGTGAGTAGAAGATAGAGGTTTTGGATTGTGATGTTGAAAATCTCGCACGACAGGGAAATCAAATGAAATGAAATTTTCCTAATAGTTACATAATCCGTACAGATCCACGAGACTCTAATAAACTGGCTTGTGATTCATGACTCCTATGAACCTAGAGCTTTGATACCAACTTGTCATGACCCCGGTTCACCCTCCGTGAACCATTGTGACGGCACCTAGCTTGTATGACTAGGTAAGCCTTACAATGGGGAATATAAACAATAATTGTGGAAGAAATAACTAAAACCAGAATAATAAAAATAAACAGTGTTTAAGGTGCCGTTCGGCACATACAATAACATCTCTCGAAGCTAACAAAATTCCCAAGACCCAGAATCTCACAAATCACAAGCTATGAGATACATAAGAAGCTCTAACTCTGGAAATATATAAACAAGGGATAATACTGAAAGGACTATACTTATTACAGAAGATAGAAAGGGACTCATTGGTTTGCGGACGTAGCAGATATACCTCGAAGTTTCTACAGAACGCCTCCTCCAGCGGATGATAGAACTGAGTGGAAAATACCTGGATTTGTACAACAAAAATGTGCAGAAGAGTAGCATGAGCAAACCACGGTGGTGCCCAGTAAGTATCAAGACTAACCTCGATGGAGTAGTGGCGAGGAACAGTTGACACACATACCAGTCTAACAAACAGTGCAATGATAGGAACAACAAAACATGATATATATGTATATAAAGACTATACGAAGTGACCAATAATGCTTTAATTATAATAAGGGAAAAGAACAACAAGTAACAACGAATATATTAAGAATGATGACACATAAGAATGGCAAAAACTTATCGCAAATCCTAAAGTCACAATACAATAAAGGGAAAACAAAATAATAATTAAGATCCTACGACGGTGTTCACATCAGGTCTTATCCAATAATTACCACGAATTACCGAATCTTGGACAATTACGACTCACGAGTCCCAGTACCTGAAATCTAACCACCGTCCATCCCGCCTCACGGTCATACTGAAAACTCACCTCACAAATTCCACGAGACAAAGTTCATATACCATTACCACAAAATTTGAACAAAAAAGAAATGCCCCCAGGCCATCGCAAATACACACATTCAACCCCTGACATAGCCCACCTTATTTCACCAAGCGTGCAAATAATAACATAATAAGTGTCGTCTTGTTTTGCCACACGTGCATCATAATTTTCCCATATTATTTCGCCACATGCGCAACCCACATATAAGCATATATACATATCCCGCCTTGTTACGCCGCATGTGCAATATATAAATAGTAGCAATAGCACGGTAAAAACCTCGTGCGACCCCACAACAACAACCGCATGGCAGAAACCTCATTAATCACAATATCAATAATCGCACGATAGAAACCTCGTGCATCAACACCCTAAGTATAGCAGCAACAATAACAATATATATATATACAAGAACACAAAAAGTGAATAAATTAAAAAATCTTTCTTTCACCGGAGGACGGTAAAACTAGCTCAGAAGGAATACCCACAATAGAGAATGCTAAACGTAATAAGAACAACTCAGCAAGGGAGAAAATAATATGAAGAAATGACCCCATAGCATGTAGTTCAACAATAAGGTAGTTAACAAGAGTCAAGTAAATTTCAAATAAGGAAATATCAACTAAAGATAGAATATCTACTCTTCTTTTAAAGGTTGAGTAGGTTATGAAGGATATACAACATTTTCAATTAAGACTAAATAATTATATGGGTGATAATAGTGATTTCCAATAAAAACAAACAGTTATGAAAGTTAACGCGACAATAGAGGAAAGATCTTCAGTTAAGAAATAGTAAGAGTCAATTAGGCAATAAGAATGAACCATAAAGTAGTAAATTCCAAGTAAAACATGTAGAGGTGAAACTAGTAATAGGGAATTCAATCATATCAAGAACAACTTCATACTCAATGAATATAAGGACCTAAGAATCCTAAAAGGCCAAGTTTCCACAAATAAGTCCGAGCACGCGCTCGTCACCTCACGTACTCGGATTACAATCAACAGAGAAGTCTCAAATGAAGTCCCCCACACAAGGTTAGGTAAGATACTTACCTCGAACCGACTCAAAATCAACTAAAAACCACGTTCTTGCCGAGTACTCGACTCCAAATGGCCCGAATCTATTCAATTCATTTTCATAATGTAAATAACACTTTAAGTAACTGATTCTACAATTAAATTCTAAGCTAATACACTAATTTTATGTAAAATGACCAAAAATGCCCCTCGGGCCCACGTCTCAGAATTGGGTGAAATTTATATTTTCAGAATCCTCACATCCCACGAGTCCAGCCACATAAAAATTATCCAAATCTGATGTCATTTGTTCCCTCAAACCATGATTTTTCATTTTCAAATTTTTCTTAAAAAACAATCTCCTTCCCCAACCCAAAACACAATTTAAATGAAATATAAG
Organism: Nicotiana glauca; assembly: GCA_026770625.1. Lineage (NCBI taxonomy): Eukaryota > Viridiplantae > Streptophyta > Magnoliopsida > Solanales > Solanaceae > Nicotiana > Nicotiana glauca. Next base: position 53,135 of record MU751233.1, read on the forward strand.
GACAAATTCGTGGAATATATTTAATTCTAGTTGAAGAACACTTACCCAATTGAATTACATGAAAATCCCACCAAATATCGGCAATAACCGAGCTCTAACATTCAAAATGTGGTAAAAATGGCGAAACCCTCGATTTGAAAACTTATATTCTGCCCAGATATGTAAAGCATCATGAACGCAGAAAGGCAATCACGTTCGCAAAGAAGAGAAACTGAAGCTGCCAAGAAAGGCCTATGCGAACGCGAGGTAGCGGTCACGAATGTGTAGAGTATGAAGTGGAGGCCTACGCGAAAGCCAAGAAGAGATAGCCACCCAGCCCCAAGTTCTAATTCTGCTATGAGAACGCGAGGCATAGGATGCGAACGCGAAGAAGGAGAAACGCAACCCTTCGCGACCACGAGGGGTTAACCGCGAACTCGATGAACAATAAATTCCTTCCTCCAAGATTACTCTTCGCAAACACGGAGGAGTAGACGCGAACGCGAAGAAGGGACCCAGCTGACAGATATCAGCAGTTCAAAATAGAAGGAAAAAGACTCGTTGAGCATCCGAATTACACCCGAGGTCCTCGGGACCTCAACTAAAAGCACCAAAAACACCTAATACCTCATTAAAACTTTCACCAATCCCTAAACCACCTAAAACAACATCGGAAACTCGAATAAATCAAGGATTTAAGCCTAAAAACTCCAATTTCCCTCAAAATACAATTTTGATCAAAAACCTAACCAATCCATGTCCGAATGACCTGAAATTTTACACATACATCCCAAATGACATGATGGAACTACTGCAACTTCCAGAATTTCATTCCAACCCTTGGATCAAAATCTCACTATCGGATCGGATACTTTAAAAATTCAAACTTCAACATTTCAAGCCTAAATTAGCAACGTAATTCCAAAACACAATCCGAACATGCTCCGAAACCCAAAATCACCCAACAGAGCTAACGGAACCATCAAATTTCCATTCTGAGGTCGTCTTCATACAGTTCAAACTACGGTCAATTTTCCAACACTTAAGCTCTTATTTAGGGACCAAGTGTCCCAAAACTTTCCGAAACTCAGTACCGAACATCTCGGCAAATCAAAATAGCAGAAATGAACTTGGGGGAAGCAGTTACTAGGGGATCGGGGCATAAATTCCAAAAATGACCGATTGGGTCGTTACAAATCAAAAATGCAAATTTATTAGAACTATGTTCTGAACATGGATTCTGTTTGTTTCTCCCCTTACCCCTGATGAACTGGTTTTCAAACTTCTACTCTTAGCTATCTAGGTTCCTACCACCCCTAGTGTGAGCACTGCCTAGGGATGAGACTCCTTTGAACTCTGACATATTGGGGGCTGGTTTTCCAATCTTTTATGAATTTTATACTGAATATGTGGTTCTAGTGTGAGCATTGCCGGGGTCCTTGAGGCTCTTTGAGAACCTTTACACACTAGAAGCTTGGCTTAAGGTGTTATGAATGGATCACTGCTATTGTTTCAGAGCTGTTGTGTTTGAAGGCCTGGTTCCCAGGTTTAGATTGGGCCTACTAAGGCTCCCTATAGTGTAATAGATACTGTTACATAATTTTTTCATTCTAAGCTGTAATAATCTCTGTAATAAACAGATATGGGGTTTATTAGTAGAAGATGGGATTTTTTTTCTATATCTTTGCTTAAAACTCGGGTAGAAATCCTGCCTATAGGACTTAACCATGTTGATTGCATTATGTGGATACTGTACTGTGTTAGAGATCCTGCCCGTAGGGTTTTTATGATCGTTTTGATTCTGTGTTGCACATCTGCATGCTAGAAACCCTTCTTTACGTTTAAATCTGCACATTAGAAATCATGTTCATAGGATCTACACATATTTCCAATCCCAACGTGCATTAGTGATCATGTATATAGGATTCAATCTGTGTGAATTGATAAACTTTCCTAGAAATGTGTTTAAAAATTATGTCCATGTATGGTTAATAGATACCATGCCTATAGGAAGTAAAAATCAATTTCAACTTAGATACCGTGCATATAGGAATGAAAGGAATCAATTTCAAAATCTAGAAATCATGTCTAAAGAATATAAGCCAATAGATGTCATGCCTATAGGGTGAAATCAGTTTGTGAACTTAGAAACCATGCTTATAGAGGTTAAAATCAAGTCAACACTTAGAAATCATGTTTGTAGGAGTTAAATTAATTCGGCAATGTAAAAAGCATGCATGTAGGATCTAAGGAGATAAAACTTGTCCTTACGAGTTCAAATCAGCAATTCACTTAGAAACCATGATATAGGTCTATAATTAACAGTTGTAGATACTGTGCCTATTGGATTCTGTAATCACCTAGGCAAATATGTAGGGTTATTAATGATTCTAGGGTCTAAAATCATGATATCTTACTGCCTGACAATGCCCAGATTTAAGGTTTAATAAAATCAGTAGGCAAATTGATAGGTCCCGATGCCCGCCTTAATAAAAATATTGTCTAACGTTCTATTTCTGCTCATCTAGAAATCCTGCCTATATAATCCTAAATTAACAACGTTTGCTGATATAATTGTGTGCATTTGTTGTCTACTTGTGCAGGTTAATATGAGCCCTTATTTGCTCCTTACATGATAGTCCTATTTGAATTTTGTTTGTCGCCTAGCTTTTCTCATTTTTTAGCAACATAGGTCAGTCTAGCACCACCCTGCATAGAGGTCCTAAATAACTCCAGGACCATATGTAAGGGACAGGTAGTGCACGCATAAGGCACGAGTTAGAAGCTATTAGAACGCTTAGGTAACAACTTAAAGATAGTAATTAGGTAGTAAAGGAAATGATAGCCCGTGCGCTAATGCTCTGAGTAAAATGCTAACTTGAGGGAGTTGCAAAGCATTGCATGGAATGATCCTATAGGCTAAAAAATCTTAGGACCACCCCCTATACTCCTTTGTAAAAATAAGTTGAATATTGTAATCTGTCTAATTTGTTTTTTTCCCTTTTAAGACTAATTTGCTTAATTTAGGTTCTGCACGGACCCACTATTGTGGACCTCGAGGGGTGCCTAACACCTTTCCCTCTACATAATTTCGAACCCTTACCCGATCTCTGGTTATGTAAACTAGTTTTATGAGTTAACTACTCTAGGTTCCCTAACGCACCTTAATTTGTTAGGTGGAAACTCTTCAAATCCCTTACCCCATCCCAAAAGGAAAGGAGTTGTCCCAGAAATGCCAAAACCCGATTTTGTGAGAAAAAGGGGGAGCGACAACATAGCAACTCTGCTGGGGATATCTTTAGGCTCTTACCATAACGAACTTGTCGTTGAATTAGTCTTTAAGAATGTCATTAATACTAGCACACCCCTTCCCATTCTATGTGAATTTTATCCTTATTCATTTATGACCTCCCTACCCTAATTTATCACTTTTACTATTGGAATTTACTTATCTCCTTATTTTTCTTTTCTTAAATGTCTTTACATTTATTAACTATTGCATTTCATCATTATTCATCATGCAAATACTTGACAATGTGTTGTTTTCTTTTTTGCATAACTCCATGCTCAACATCATATTCCACTTATGCGTACTAATATCATAGCGACACTTGATGAGTGTCTGCATTCTTTCTAAAATCAGCATTTAAATTCAGAAACCCTTATTTGCGATAAAACTTGTTGATCAGCGGTGCAGTCGACGGTTTCGTGCCTTTCCCTCTCAAGTTGTCCGCTTGAGGGTACCACTCTAGACTTTTATAGAAACCTTGCGCTGATAATAATTGTGCATGCATCATAGTCAAACCTAGCCAAGGTTTATATGCTATCCACATAATAACCATCTAAGTAAGCCTTGTCTAAAGTCCACCGGGATTTCCATAATCACAATGGATGCAATCACGATATGTGCATTATTTGGAGAGATAAAATGCCGACATGCTAATCGTTAATATGTAAGTAGTCAAATCTATAGGGGGCAAGGGTCTAACTCTGTTTATTTTGCAGAAAATGAGGCAGGAAGTCCCCAGGTTCAGCATGATTCGAAGCATACCACCATTGTTGTTAGACTGGTGGGAAAATCTTTCGCCAAACGATAAAACCACGTAAAAAGGGTTCTTGGAAATCTACCTTCCTTATTGGACATCCAACCAAACAACATGTTGATTGAAGCTGCTACTATGTTCTGGGACGGAGAAAGAGCTGTATTTCGTTTCGGTGACATAGAAATGACTCCTCTCCTGGAGAAAATCGGAGGGTTCGCTGGATTACCATGAGATAGTCCCAGTTTACTAGTACCAAAAAATTGCAATACTAGGGGGTTTCTGAAAATGATGGGCCTGAGAAATAATAAGGACTTGGAGTGCTTGAGGATGTCTTACATACCTTTGACTTCCTCTATGAACGATACAGACACAATAAATCTTATCGTATCTTTCATGACGAATTCTCCATCACTTCCCTAGGTTGATACATCAGAGGGTTTCTGTATTCATCATCTGCTTTCTAGGTATGATAGTGTTCCCAAGCCAAGGGGACAAAATTCACACCAGGTTGGCCATGGTAACTAGATCTTTAATGAAGGGAATTATTGGATAAACCTATACTATCCCGATGATTGTAGGAGACATATACCGGGCTCTGGATCGTTGCAAAAAGGGGTTCAAACACTTTGAGGGTTGTAACTTGCTACTACAGATTTTGTTGTTAGAACATCTTTAGAGGGTTCAGTACTTCCAAGAGCTTCCACGAAGACCATGGAATGATCACATCGCTTTGCACCATCCTAAAAGAATGACCTTTATCCCAGACAGATTTGCACAGCCTAAGAACGCTGTAGAATGGGCACATTTTTTCAACAATTTAATCGAGGACCCGGTTCACTGGATGTTCGGGTGGCTCCCTACCGATTAATTCAAAAATCCGAGGATATTATGTACTTGGTGTTGTTTGGGTTAAGGGGAATACATACCTATGTCCCTATCAAGGTTATGAGACAAATTGGTAGAAAACAAGTCATACCACGAATCTCCAAAATGAGCCACTACAAAGTCAATTTTCAGGATGACATTGTTCCATACAAATATGAGGCCCAGCATATGTGGAATTTTAAGGTTATCATGGAAAGGATACCATCGAGCCACATTTATGTCACATTGGTCATGTTTACTTCTATCCATCATTGTTAGAAGATAATATAGTGGGAATATTCGAGCCAGGGGTTGGTCATGGAAACAGGGTCATAGATGAAGTCTCTGAAGCACAAGTGAAGTATAAGAGGCTACGTAAGAGGGTCCTTGAATTCAAAGACAAGCATCTGGAGCAATACAAGTTCGACATGGAATCAATCAATGAGTTGAAAGAAATGGCTACAAGGTCGATAGAAAGATTAGAGTACTTGGAGCAGGGTCAAATGGAACTGGAAGGGAATATGAGGAAAAGGGTCGTAGAATGTCAGAATGCAGAAGGCAACGGAGGAGGACATCTAGCAAGGGCATACCTGCTGCTGGACATGCACGACATGGGAAATCTGATTGATAGAGCCAAGAGGGCAAAATAAGTTAACTTCGAGACTGATACTAAGTTGTACTTGAAATCAGGCACATACAAAACATTCTAGATTAAATCACCACCAATGCATTTTCCTTGAAAAGCAACTGGGGTTGACTTATTATTTGGAAGATGAACATTACTCTTCTTAAAATTAGTTAACTATTTACATCAGTTAGTAAATTAAAATTTGAGGTCTTGTTGTTGTCCTAGTGTCCATGATCTAGGAAGTTTAATGATTTTGCAACAAATGTGTATTAGCATTACCTTTCAACAATTGTGAATCAACATTACCTGGCATATTTATGGCAAAATCCTCTCCTTGTTATGATTCACCAACCTTAATATCTAACTATTTTGCTCATCATTGAAATAATTGCGCATACCCTGATTTGGTCCATTATTATTACCGTTTATGGTAGCTTGAGCTGTATGATCCTTTACAAAGAAGTTATCATTCATGGATACATTTTCTAGTCGATATTCATGATTCTTCTTTCCCTTATAACCAGGTTGATAACCTACCAGCTTATAGCAAACGTCCTTTGTGTGGCCTTTGTTTTTACAGTACTCACAATATAGATTGTTTCTCCTTGAATTTCTTTGAATTGTCCCAGAACTCATCAATGCAGTAGACTCATTTATTTCATTTATAGATGCTCTAGATGTAAAAACTTTCCTCTGACTCTATTCATGTATTAGCATAGCATAGGCACAACTCACACTAGGTGATGGAGATATAAGTAGAATTTGACTCCTTATGGAGTTATAACTCTCATTTAAGCCCAATAAAAATTGAAGCAGCTTCTGTTATTTTAAATGATCTGTGAAATTTATCATCTCGGGTGTTATAAGAAGAGAAGGAATTAAAAGCACTATATTCATCCCATAGCAGTTTGAGTATCGAATGATATGCAGAGACATTAGAAGTACCTTGAGAAATTGTGGCTATTTCTCGATAAAGATTGTAAATTCTCGATTTTTTATCTTTTCACAATGATCTCGAAGATCTGTCCACCTCATGAGTGTTATTAACATAGACTATCCCATTGACCAATTCTGGCAATACAATGTTCATAATCCAAGTGAGAATAGTGGCATTAACACGTTCCCATTCCTCGCCCTAATCAGCATAAAATTGTCCTTTAGTGTAGGTACCATTGATAAGCCCTAATTTGCGCTTGACTTGTAATGGAATCTTTATTACTCTCCTCCACACAAAATAATTTTCAGTTCCTACTAATCGAACCTAGATTATGTCACTGCCCAAATTTTCTTCTGTTGCGTGTCATGATGGCACCTAGTCTTAGGGACTAGTTAAGCCTAATATTAACTGAAATAACAATAATATTTAACTAACATCTAACAATTTCGAAATAGAAATGTCAATAAGAATTTACAATCATGAAACCCGTAGTACAAGTCATAAGCTTTGCTGTGTTTGCTAGAAAACCTCTGAATACAACTATATTGAAATAAGGATAAATAATGTAAATACAACATCAGATGGTGACTTTGAAGCTTGCGAATGCAACAACAGGTTTACCTTGTGTCTCCACAGTAAGATTTATAGAGCTAGTTAGCGATTGACTGACTCCGAATATATGGATCTGCACAAAAGTGTACAGAAGCGTAGTATAAGTACACTACAATGGCCTAGTAAGTATAAAGAATAACCTCAGTGGAGTAGTAACAAGGGACAATCAAGACACATATTAGATAACATGAACAAGTATAAGTGGACTAAAAGAGTATGATGTCTCTACAGAACTACGCATAATGACAATAATGATACAATGCTTACAATAAGAAACAAAAGTAACAATTAGCAGCAAAGCAGAACAAGTAGTAACACAGTAGAGTAAGCTGATCAGAGTCTAAATCCAATGAAAATAGATAAAGGAAGGACACATAACATCTAGACAAGAATAATCGCTTTCACTCCAGATTCATCCAAGAATCACCATGCGGTACCAGACCTTAGCATATTCACAAGTCAGGGTCCCACAACACTTGGCATCTTGTGCCCTCATTTAAGCTAGTAACTGCCCGAACAAGGCACGTGCCAATAGAACCGTTCTCTCATAGAAGGTAAGTAGACGGGAGTGTGTATAAATACTCAATAATATCAGGATCTATCTCCTTAAATTGGGAGGAGTGATTAATTACGTATATGCTTTATGCAAGTGTTCTAACACAGTTCAGGTCAACTAGTAAGTGTAGAGAAAATGAATAGTACGTAAGAATGTTCCCCACTATTTTTCACAAGATAAAATTCACACAGGTAGGTATGCCACCACACAAATATCAACAACAAGAATGCTCCCAGGTCATCAAAAGTCATCACAGATCAATTCTTGGCATAGCCCACCTTGTCTCGCCACGTGCACAATAATAAAGTAAATACCCGCCTTGTCTAGTCACACGTGCTTAATAATGTTCTCACCTTGTCTCGCCACATGGAAAACTCACATATATAGCCCACCTTGTCACACCGCATTTGCTCATATCAGTAGCAATATCATGACAAAAACCATGTGCAACACAATAATTGAGTACATAGCAACAATGACAATAAAGCAAGAGTACAACAAGTAAATCAACTCAAGAGCTTTCAATCACAAGGAAATGGTAGAACGAGTTCACAAAGAATAAACACAATAGAGAATACTAGTCACGATAAGAATAGCTCAACAAAGGAGAAATAATATATAACAAGGATCCCACAAAGTTCAGTTCAACAACAAGAGAGATAACACGAGTCAATAACTCCAAATAAGGACGAGTCAACTAAGATATAGAATAACTAAATTTATTTTAGGGTTGAGCAATTACGAAAGAGATACAACAAATTCAATTAAGGGTAATAAACAAAAAGATAATCATAAACTCAATTAAGGATGAATAATTACAGAAGAGATAATTATAATTTTAATTAAGGAGAAACGATTAGGGAGGGATAGCATGGCAATAGAAGAGGTAACAACTTCAATTAAGGCACATAAGAGTTAAATAGGCAATAAGAGTGGAGCATGAAGCAATTAATTCAAATCAAGACACGTAGAGGTGAAACTATTAAATAGGGAATTTAACATAACCAAACAACTTCATATCTGATGAACATAAGAACCTAAGAGCCCTAAATCGTCAAATTTCCACAAATAAGGTGAGCACGTACTCGTCACCTCACATACACGGAATTCTCATAATACAATTAGCATAAAAACACTCAAGTCCTAAAGGGTAGTTCTCCCATACAAAGTTAGGCAAGATACTTACCTCAAAGAAGATAGACCGCTACTCTAAAATAAACTTCGCTAGTGAAATAACCTCTGGACGGATCAAATCTAGCCAAAATAACTTCAAAGCATAAATAGAACTCATAAGAAACTATTTCGGATAATAAAGATTCAATCTTAACCAAAAACTAAAAATCAACCCAAAAGTTGATCCCGGCCCCGCACCTCGGAACTTGACAAATTTCACGAAATCCAAACACCCATTCATATACGAGTTCAACCATACCAAATTTATCGAATTCAGATATCAATTCATCCCTCAAATCATCATTTTATTCTTTGAAAGTTTTATTCCAAAATCCCCATTTTTCCTTAACTCAAAACACTAGCTATAAGATAATAATTAAGATAACGTCATGGAATATAATAAATTTTAGGTGAAGAACACTTACCCCAATTATCATCTTGAAAAACCCACGAAGAATCGCTTAAAACCGAGCTCTACAACTCCAAAAAATGAAAAATGGACAACCCTCAGAATAGAGAACTTTTATATTTTGTCCAGGTATTTTTACTTCGCGATCACAGAAGAATTATTACGATCGCGAAGAAGAAAATGGTTACTGCCTAAAATGTACTACACAGTCGCGAACAAAATAGTGCGATCGCAAAGAGGGAAATGTTGATGGCCCCGAGACTAAGCCATGCAAACGCATGAAGCTGTATGCGAATGCGAAGAAGGGAAATGTACACTTACGCAATCGCGGACAAAAGCATGTGAACGCGAATATTAAGTATTATCTGCCCCCAAAAATCACTCTACGCAATCGCGGAATAGCTGGTATGATCGTTGTTGATACCCAATTTTTCCTATAATATTTTTGAAATGCATATATACCTTTAAAACAATGCATTAGCATCAGTTGGTATTTTTTTCATAATTTTTATATTTTTTATATTAATTTATCTCAATATTTTATTCATATACATAAATACAAATTTGCATTATAGATGATTTTAAAACATCTCTTGATTTAATATTACCATTCATGGTCCTATTAAGTTCCAATTATCTAATAAATGACCAGATTTACATCTTTTGGTTACAATTGCAATAATTTTGCAATTATAGCCCATGCATACATCAATGCATTATTTTACCAGAAATTAGCCTTTTATATTTTTAAAATATCGAATAATTATGTTAAAGCATCTCCGTACATGAAAATTATTTTTTCTCATTGTTAATTATTTTATAAAATAATTTTTTATTCAAATACCTAGGTATTTAAAAAATAGCCCCCTTATTTCGAATTTAGCCTAATTGAACATCCCAATTTCAACCCCTAACCCACTAAGACCAAGCCAAATCGGTCAAACCCAACCCCAATCAATTAAAAACCCGACCTAGGCCTCCCCAAATCTTGGTCGCTGATTGATCAGTGTCAACCCTGCACCACAATATAGCAGTGAGAGCGGTCGATGCAGCTTTTACCTGAATAGGTCGGGATCGAATCCACAGGGAGCTAGATTAGGGAATTGGATTCCTATCTAAACTATCAATGCGTAATGATCTTAATTACGCTTCCAATCATCGTTATTCTTTTGATTACTTCTATTTTTTATACTATGAGATGCTAAATTTATCTAAGAATAATTGGTAGAAGGGTTTTCTAATAGGTAAAGAGGCACTAGGGAAGTGACTTCCCCCTAAGTGGATACTTGACTGGTTCCTAAGTCTAAGGCAAAGATGTTATGTTTGGGATCGCAATATAGCCAATGCACGACACTACTTACCCTATACCTCTCAGTAGCTTGAGTGACCTTGCCCAAATTGACTTCCTCAAGACCAATTGGATGTCGAAATTAAGCAAGCAATATAGGCTCAAGTCAGGTATTACTATCTCTATATTTAACCCTTTAATTAGGGCTATCAATCTCTTGAATACGCCCCAATTCCGTGTTGGATTGATTTCCTAGACTTAAGCTCTCTTTCTCAAGAAGAGCCCAAGTTACTTAGACACAAACTAGTGTTTGCAACCGTTAATCCAACATACAAAATACAAATAGGTCCAAATATCAACCACCCATAAACATCTAAGTTTTAGAACACAAGACCCATCAAATACCCACACTAGGGTTGAACCACAACCCTATCGAATGATCTACCCATAATAATGGAAGAAAATAAGAAATTAGATGAAGAATAACCCATAATATTTAATTACCAACTAAGATGATGAAGATTCAGTGTAAAAGTAGCTACAAATTTCTCAAAATGGAACAAAATAGATGTTCACATGCTCAGCCCAAAGTCATATTACAAAAGATGACCTAAAAATGTGAAAAGAAATTATTTATTTAGACCAAATTTTTTGGACAAGAATACCCCTACGGAGATACCGCGGAGCGCGGAAAATGCACCGCAGCCGCAATGAGGCTTTTGGCTCTCTGAATTTGTCCACCGCGAGCCGTACAAAATGCACCTCGGCCGCGATGGCTTCATTGCGGTTTGCACAAAATGCTCCGCGGACCGCATTGGTTTCAATTGTCCAACTTCCAACTCTCTGAAACTCCATCTTTGCGGACCACATAAAATGGATCGCAGCTGCAAAGAGGCTTCTGCGGCCACGAGCAAACCTCTGCGGACCGCACTGCTTTAAACTCCAATTTGGCATCTCTCTGAATCTCCTCACTGTGGACCGCACTAAATGGATTGTGGCCGCAGTGGGTCTATTGCAAATGTGCTTTGACTTGTTCTTGGCACTTGTGCAGGTTTCACTCTTTTTTGAGCTAGTTTTTACTACTTGTCACCTTTTTTACCAAAGCAAACAAGCACAACATGTAAGCCTTTGGGATTATTTGTACACATTTTTAATCAAAACTCTAGTAAACAAGAATGTAAAATGAACTAGAATCCCTAGTTATGAACTCCCCCAAACTTAAGCTTTTGTTTTCCTCAAGCAAAAGAAATAAGTCCCACCTCCTTAAGAGCAAAACCAAGAAAATTCAGCTGACCTAAAGTGACCTCATTTAGCATCAATTAGGGCTAACAATTGCCCTCAAATCAAATGAATCATTGACAGCATTCAACCTTTTAAACACCATGGTTTTAGTGTGACACAAGAGCATCAAGGATTGACTCGACTCATCAAAGAAACTCTTTCTACTACTTTGGTCATTGTGGAACCCAAACTCATACATCTTCAACTCTCCCTAAGCAAACCTCACTTTAAAATTGTAACACTCAGAACGAGGATAGTGGAAACACTCTCATCTCTCTCAAAGAAAAGTCACAAGTCCGGCTCTAAGTACCATAAGCTTGCCCCTTATGTGAGTCACTGATGAGTGTCTGGCGTGTGTATAAATTAAACTCGTACTCTGTCAAATAATAGTATAGAAAGATGTAATAGAGATTGCTTTATCTATTCTACAGACGTTTCTTGTTTTAATTACGATTTGAGAAAATCAGAAAGAGTTGAGTTGTAATTAACAAACTAAAAATACATAAATAGAGCAGTAGAAAATATTTTTTTGTTCACAAATATAATAAAAGGTGTTGGAATTTTGACTTCACTTAATATTTATATTATATAGTAGAATTAGTATACTTCAATTTCTATTTCTCAAAAATGTATAAATGCCTCTCACGATTACAAATATATATTATTACTTAAGTTGAATAATTAATTACACTCTTCTCGATTATACAAATTAATCTTCAAACTAGTAATATTAAAGAACCAGAAATATATGATTGAACTAAAACATGCTCTTGTTAGTAAGTTGTCATGACCCAATTCCCAACCCCGGTCGTGATGGCACCTCTCGTGAAGACAAGGCCAGCCAGAACAAATGCAAACACCTTATTAAAAAATCAATTAACATTTAAAAAATCTAAAACATGCTTAATATAGCCAATAATGCAAAAACAGCGATAATAACCAGGGAATACATCCCGACATAACCCAAACCGGGGTCTCAGAAGTCATGAGCCACTATAGGATTTTCTATAAGTCTACAAAGCATGATATCTGATACAATAGTCTAAAGAGAAACATAAATGATAGAGAATAAGGGAGATAAGGGGCTGCGGACGTCAACAGCTACCTCGCAACTCCAACTCGCTGCCTGGTCTGGAAGGAATCAGTGCTCAGGTGCGGACCATACTATGCCTGAATCTGCACACATGGTGCATGGAGTAATGTGAGTACTCCAACCCAGTGATTAATAACAAAAAATAATGGCTGAAAGCATGAAAACACATAAATGCACAAGGCAATTCTATATCAGGCAGTAAATCACTTAAAGCAGTAAAATCGTAAAGAATCAAATGAAATCTCATTTTTAAAATAGGTAAATCAGGTAAAACGACAAATAAACAGTGAGTAGTAATCTGCCCCTCGGGCCCTGTATCAATTGCTCAGCATAGTATCAGCCGCTCGGGTTCACTCTCAGTCACTCAACATAGTATCTTCCCCTCGGGCTCAGTATCAGTCACTCAACATAATATCAGCCCCTCGGGCTTACTCTCAGATCATATGGGTACCCGCGCTCACTGTGGGTGTACAAACTCTGGAGGGGCCCCTTATGTCCCAAGCGCTATAGCAAGCCACCTCGTGGCATCATCACTCGGCACTCGGCCTCACATCACTCGATCTCCCATCACTCAAGCCACCTCGTGGTATATAAAGCATCTCATATCACTTAGCATATCCTCACATATGTCCCTCGGCCTCACTCAGTCCAGAAATCATCATAAGCCCCCTGGGCATCAGTAAAACAGTAGTGCTCAGCCCAAACAACATTGGAAATATCATTTAAGTCTCAAAATTCAATTAAAAGTGGCTGAGTTTGTAAAACAGTATTATTCAATAGGACTGCGTTTAAGTAATGTATCAAATAGATAGGAAACAGTGATAAAAGTCCATGAAGGATGAAGTAGTCGTCATGAAGCCCAAAACATGGCAATAAGCCCAAATCATGTCGATAACAAACCCATCTCAGTCAAATACGCGATAAAAACATCAATCGGGACAGACCAAGTCACAATCCCCAATAGTAAATAGCCCCGTGCTCATCATTGAGCGCGTGTTTCACCTCAATACAGCACTACGTTGTGCAATCTGGGGTTTCAAACCCCCAGGACATCATTTACTATCATTACTCACCTCAAGCTGGCCAAAATCCTAGCTCGCTATGCCCTTGACTCTCAAATCGGCCTCCTCATGCGTCGAATCTGATCAAAACCACAACGAATACATCACAGTAGGCTAAGGGAACATAACCCAATCGAAAAGAATCGAAAAACATCAAAAATCATGAAATTTGCAAAACCCGAGCCACGGGCCAACTTCTCGAATTTCAAAATTTTTTACATCAACGGATTTGTTATCTCGCCACGAGTCCATACATACCAAGAACTCCCAAATCCAAGCTCAAATGCCCCATCAAAACACAATTTGAAATACCAAAACTCAAGCCCTAGTTATTCCCCCTTTTTGATAAATTTTCATTAATTTCTAGGTTGATTCTACAATTCAATCATGTTTTTAGTTCATAGGGCTCACCTCCAATCAATCCCAGTCGAAACCCTCTTCAATTCCCGCCCAAAAGCTCTCAAGGATGCTCAACAATGGTGAAAATTAACTTAGACTCGCGGAGGAAATGTTATTAAAAATCATTCTGCCCAGGTGACTTTTCTTCTATGCGAACGCGAGGGTCTTCTCGCGTTTGCAATGCTCAAAATTTCCATTACCCAAAAATGCCCTTCGCGAATGTGGTCCCCAACCCACGAACGCGAAGCTTCCTCAGACTCCACTATGCGAACGCGGACCTCTTGGTCGCGAACGCGAAGAATAAAACAAACGGATCCCCTAGGTCCTTCTACGCAAACGAGTGATCCCAAACGCGAACGTGAAGCTCAAGGAATTCCCTCTCCGCGAACGCGATGCCCTTTATGCAAACATGAAGAGTAAACCTCCTGCCCTTCCAATTTCCACTACGCGATAGCGACACCCCCTCGCGATCGCGATGACCAAATCTTTGTAACACTTCAGCTGGAAAACCTGCAACTTCCAAATGCTAGAATTTGTCCGTTTGACCATCTGAAATCACTTCGAGGCCCCCGAGACCTCAACCAAAAGTGCCAACCCATCCCAAAACATTATTCAAACTTGCTCCAATCATCAAAACACCTCAACCAACACCAAAACTATCAAATTACATCGGATTCATGCCTAAGTTCTTCTAAAACTTCCGAAACTCGCATTTGATCAAAAACCCGACCAAAACATCTCTGAATGACCTGAAATTTTGCACACACATCCCAAATCACCTAACGAAGATACAACAACTTTGGGAATTCCATTCCGACCCTCGGATCAAAATCTCACTTATCAACCGGAATTCGCCAAAATACTAACTTCGCCAATTCAAGCCTAATTCTACACCGGACCTCCAAAATCACATCCGAACATGCTCCGAAGTCACAAATCATCCCCCCCAAGCTAACTGTATCACCGAAAATCACATCCGAGCCCTCTGACTCATAATTCAACATCCGGTTGACTTTTCCAAACCAAACCTTCCTGAAAGAGACTAAGTGTCTCATTTCCTACCAAAACCTCTCCAAACCAACTCGATCACATAAGATATGGATAATGCAGCATAAAGAAGCTCAAAATGGGGGAAACAAAGTGTTAACTCATGAGACAACGGGTCAGGTCGTCACATAAGTCCCTTTCGGTTACCCTACTTGTTATAACTGATTATTATAATATTCGCCTCTCTCGATTACAAATAAGTGTAAAATTAATTATAACATAAAAGATATAGATGTTACTGAATAAATATTAACATTCATCAATACTACACTTAACTATATTATTTCTTCCACCTCTCTCGATTACAAAATTAATAAACAGTTAATATGTAGTACAAGATAGATAGATGTTAATAAATTAAATAACGTCTAACTGTAAAAGAAGATAAAAGTTAAATAAATCCTAGCTCAAGCATGTGAATTTGAGGAATAATATCAATTATTATATAGGAATATTAAGATCCGTCTTTCTCCCAACACAAGAAAAGTTACTCCATACTGGAATAGTACTAACAATGAAAATATTCTTGACCATTAAATAAGAAAATAGAAAGAAATATTCAAGAAGAATAATTCCCCCAATTTAATTAAAAGCAGGAACTAGAGCAATTTCCTACACTGGAATTTATCTAGAAACAATAACTAAACCACTATTGTAATTTAAAAGAAAAGATAACTCGATACTAGTAAAAGAAATAAAACAGAGAAGCTTATTAAGAATTTGGATTCAGACTTCTAGCTCTAAGCTTTCTCTCTACTGTGATGCCCTTTTCTCTGATCGGGCAACATATCTTTATATAAGAAAGTTTCATGATGACTTCTTGATTTGGTGCTAGATTTTCATGGCAAATCTAGATTTTGCATTTGCAGATATGAGAATTCATCATTCTAAGTTTAGATTTTGTCGATTTCATCATGACAAATCTAGATTTTGCATTTGCAAATATGAGAATTTGAATTCTCGATTTGGTGCTAGATTTCAATGGCAAATCAAGATTTTGATTCATTGAAGAGATGGGAATTCTGCAATTCTAAGTTTAAATTTCATCATGGCAAATCGAGACTTGGTGCATTGTCACGGCAATAATGAATCGTAGCTCGATTTCACACTTATTTGTGTATTTTTCTTCATGTCGTGCACAACAATTCTTCTATAATTATTCCTGCAAAATAAAGTTAAGAATATGGAGGAAAGAAGATAATTTATATGTTTTTATGAGCGAAATTATTTGGTTAAGATCAGGTAAAATGCACTTATCAAATTCTCCCATAATTAAACTTTTGCTCGCCCTAGAGGAAAGAAAAAAAATTAACATAGTAACTAAACACTTTAAGTGAAATCATGAGAGGTTTTGACAGAGAAGAATTGACTAAGACAAATCCATGAGTTCGAACAACTTTCAGTTGTACTCATGTTTACTAATTGAGAATTGAAATTATAATATTTTCTAATCCAAAGTGTGTCTCACTGAATGAAGAGAGATGCCCATATATCACAAAATATATATAGATATAGGATCAAAGAAGGGAATATATAAAAAATGCACTCACTCTCAACCAAGAAGTACCTCAAGTTACTAAAAATAACCATAAGCTTGACTATCATGTGGCTCTCCACTAATATAGGAGTCTCTGAGTTAAGATCATATAGGACTTTTGCAAGGTAGTAAAGTTGGCTTTAGGGATGGGTAGGTGTGACGACCCGACCCGTCGTCTCATGGGTTACCGCCCCGTTTCCCCCATTTTCTGCTTCTTTATGCTTCATTATCAGTGTTTTGTGTGAACGAGTTGGTTTGGATTTGTTTTAGAAGGAAATGAGACACTTAGTCTCTTTAAGGAAGGCTTAGTTTGGAAAAGTCAACCGGATGTTGACTTATATGTTAGAGGGATTGGATATGGATTTCGATTATTCCGTTAGCTTTGGGGGATGATTTGTGACTTAGGAGTGCGATCGGAAGTAATTTTGGAGGTCCGGTATAGAATTAGGCTTGAATTGGCGAAGTTAGTATTTTGGCGATTTCCGGTTGATAGGTGAGATTTCGATCTGAGGGCTGGAATGGAATTTCGGGAGTTGTTGTAGCTTCGTTAGGTGATTTGGGATGTATGTGCAAAATTTCAAACCATTTGGAGGTAATTTGGTCAGGTTTTTGATCGAATGCGTATTTCGGAAGTTTTTGAAGAACTTAGGCCTAAATTTGATGAGAAATGATGGTTTTAGTGTTGTTTGAGGTGTTGTAACGATTGAAACGAGTTTGAATGATGTTATATGAGGTGTTGGTGCTTTTGGTTGAAGTCTCGGGGGCCTCGGGGATATTTCAGATGGCTAACGGGGAGTTTAGAGTTGTAAAATATTGTAGAAAATTGCAGCAGCTGTGTAGGGCAATTTTGGTCTTCGCGATCGCGAGCCAAGGGCCGCGATCGCATAGAAGAATTTTGGCAGGGCTGAGTTTGGTTCTACTCATTCGCGATATAGGGTCTGCGATTGCGGAAGGTTAAGATCTGTTGCACCGCGTTCGTGGTGGTGCGTACGCGTTCGCATAATGGAAGTTGATGGCCCAGCACATTTGTTCTTAGCATTTGCACAGTGTGGGCCGCGTTCGCGTAAGTTGAGAAGTCAAGGCATCGTGTTCGCGGGTTGGGCACCGCGTTCGCATAGGGTAAATTTGGTCAACGAAAATTGGGTTTCATCGCGAACGTGGAGGTTTGACCGCGTTCGCATAGAGGAAATACCAGCTGGGCAGAAGGGCTTTTTAAAATATTTTGTTCCGCGAGCCTAAGTTATTTTCCACCATTGTTGAGCATCTTGAGAACTATTTGGGAGAAATTGAAGAGGGTTTTGAAGAGTATTGATTGGAGGTAAGTCTTATGAACTAAAAACATGATTTAATTGTGGAATTAACCTAGAAATTCATGGAATCTTAGCTAAAAGGGGAAGAACTAGGGCTTAAGTTTTTGATATTTCAAATTGGGACTTGATGGGTCATTTGAGCTCGAATTTGGGAGTTCTTGATATGTATGGACTCGTGGCGAGATAAGGAATCCGTTGATATAAAAATTTCTGAGTTTCAAGAAGTGGGCCTGGGGCTCGGGTTTTGCTAATTTTGGGATTTTGATATTTTTCGATTGTTTTTGATTAGATTTTGTTCCCTTAGCATATTGTGACGTATTCGTTGTGGTTTCGGTTAGATTCGACGCGCGAGGAGGCCGATTTGAGAGGCAAGGACATAGCGAGCTAGAGTTTGGCCGGTTCGAGGTGAGTAATGATTGCAAATGATATCCTGAGGGTTTGAAACCTCGGATTGCACAACGTAGTGCTATATTGAGGCAAGACACGCGCTGGATGATGAGCGCGGGCTCTATTACTACTGGTGATTGTGACTTGGTCCGTCCCAATTGATGATTTTAAAGCATATTTGACTGAAACTTATTTGTTATCATCATGATTTGGGTTGATTGCCATATTTGGGCTTCGTGTCAATTATTTGAACACCTTCGGGGATGGTTGTTGATATTTCCTCACTCTTTTGAT
Source organism: Nicotiana glauca (assembly GCA_026770625.1). Classification (NCBI taxonomy): domain Eukaryota; kingdom Viridiplantae; phylum Streptophyta; class Magnoliopsida; order Solanales; family Solanaceae; genus Nicotiana; species Nicotiana glauca. Next base: position 72,033 of record MU751233.1, read on the forward strand.
TTTACACTTGAACTTAGTCATGTATTTCTCACTGTTTTCAAAACTCAACCAAGGTTATTTTTTCTTTAACACTAGAAATGATATTTTCAATATTATTTTGGGCTGAGCAGCATGTTTTACTATTGCCCGAGGGGCTTATGTGATTTTTGACTGAGTAAAGTCGTGGGCTTGTATGTGAGGATACTTTTGGATCGGGCTGCACGACGCAGCAGTGTTATACTAATATGGATATAAGGTCGAGGGCCTAGACTTGATACCACAAGATGGCTTGATATTGAGCTTGTGCCGTAAGGGGCACGCCGCAGCGATATGTGGATGCGGCTGCACGCCGCAGCGGTATTGGTACTGTTTTATGTGTTTGCTTTATTGCATTTGTCTGCCATTGTGTGTTGTCCGTGATACTTCATGCAATATATACCTGATTTCCTAGCATTATCGGATGACTGAGTGTTGTGCCCGAGGGGCATATTTCTGTGCTTATCTGCACCATTTGTTTTGCATTCAATTGCATAATTGTTGAAAAAACCATTTTCAAAGAGGTTTAAACTGAGCTAAAATACTTCTAAAGATTTCACAGCTTCACCGCTTTTCTCAAATGATTTTACACTGCTTCTATACAGCATGTTGGTTGCCTTACGTGATTTTTTACTGCTCAATTATTATTTTTGTTACTCACTGAGTTGGAGTACTCACTTTACTCCCTGCATCTAGTGTGCAGATGCAGGTAACTATCCACTCGTTAGCGGGTTGTGGCTGATTAGAGACAGAGTTATAGGAGTTAGCGAGGTGACTTCCAGCGTTCGCAACACTGTTTCTCTATCTCTTTTGTTCAGTATCCCGGTGTTGTATATTTTAGACCTTGTAGTTGGATTTTTACTCTAATAGATGCTCGTGACTTGTGACACCCCGGTTTGGGCTGTGTTGGGTTGAATTTTCGCTAATTAATATTACAAGTCATATTTAAGTTATTTATTCATGTTTAACTATTTTTTAAAAGACTAGATGGGTTAGTTGGCTGGCCTCGTCTTCACGAGAGGCGCCATCACGACCAGTGTGAGGTTGGGTCGTGATAAGTTGGTACCAGAGCCTAGGTTACATAGGTCTCACGAGTCATGAGCAGGTTTAGTGGAGTCTCACGGATCAGTACGGAGATGTCTGTATTTATCCTCGAGAGGTTGCAGAACCTTTAGGAAAAACTTTACAATCTTGTATTCTTATCGTGCATCCTTGATTCAGCTTGAAAAGTAATGTCACGACCCAAACCGATGGGCCGCGACGGGCACCCGGTACCTTACTCAACTGAGTACCAACGTAACATATTTTTCTTATTACATTATCATATACATATGATATGCGGCCCTAATAGGCCAACATGATTATTTATAAACTCAAGACATCGGCCGACAAGACCGTACAATCTTTCACGTACAAGACATATGTCTACAAGCCTCTAAGAGTACATAAGTATCACAAAGGTCGGGACAGAGTCCCACCAAACCAAACAATAGACGTCTAAATCATACTAACCAAATACGCAACTCCGAAGCAAATAGAGCGCACTAACATCTTCCGCTGAGCTGATAGCCTACTTGGAGGGCTCTCGAGCTGTCTATTAGGACCTGCGGGCATAAAACGCAGCGTCCCCAGGCAAAAGGGACGTCAGTACGAATAATGTACCGAGTATGTAAGGCACATAAATAGATACATATAAGACATGGAAGAAATATAGAGTACATGACTCAACCTGTAAGTCTGAATAACTTTGTAAATCATAAATTACCTTTAGCGTCATGGATATGCGTATGAAAGTCATGTCGTGCATAGGTACATGTTTTATAACATCATAGCCTCTGAGGGCATCCCATCATATCATATAGGCCACTGTTGGCAAAATTATCATCGTATACCAGCTGATCAGGTGGTGGTGCGTATATAGCGCCGTAACCTTTCCCATATCTCATATATATATATATATATATATATATATATATATATATATATATATATATATATATATATATATATATATATNTATACACATACATATATATATATGCGTATATAACTCCGTTTGAATGCATACATATATATATGCGTATATAAAGCCATTTGAATACATACCCGTATATGCATATATAATGTCGTTTGAATCATATTTCAGCCACTGTGGGCAACATCATCATCATATACCAGCTGATCAGGTGGTGGTGCATATATAACGCCGTAACCTTTTCCCATATCCCATATACATATATATAAATACATATATACACATATATAACGTCGTCTAAGTCATGGGTCAATGTACATGTATAAATGCATGAAATGCATATGAAATATAATAACAAAATCTCTCGATACGTCATAAGACCATTATACCTTTGATTAATATCATAACATCATTTTACGTATTTTCTGAGACCCATGAACAGACGATGGAATAATAATACATATGGGAATTCAAGAACATAAGCACTTCTAATACTTCTATGAATAGAGTCATATATGGAATTTGTGCATTTACACGTTTCGTTCGTATCGTATGGATCATGCCAAAAAAAAAAAGAAGAGATTGCCTTAACATACCTGTTCATCACTCAACTCGGAATTAGCAACAACTAGGCGAAAGGCCATTGATGGCTTCCAGCCAGTGACCCATAAGTATGCATTTTCCAAAGGGCTTAACCAAACTGAATTGAAAAATGACAAGATATCTTCATGTGTTGCTGCTCATTTGACCGTGTAGTAATCTTTGTGATGTGTGGTTATTTTGATCACCAAAAATTTGTGATCTTTTACGTATGAAGGTTCCATTGGAACATTAAGTAGTAGCCTAAGGAACTCTTCAAGTTCAATTGAAGTTGGAGACGTTTTCTGAACATGGGTTTGTCATATCTTTGTTAATAAAAAGTAAACTAGAAAACTGATATATTAGTGTTGAGAAATGTGTCAAATTGCCACTTAATAAGACTTGTTCAAGAGTCACCATTTTGTATATGGCCTTGCTGCCACGTTTTCGGATATATCTTATCCAAATTTATCCCCATTTAATTAATGTCCCGTTACCCGGTAATTAATTAATTATCCGTAAAAATTAAGAATTATTCCCACTTACTTAAAATATTACTCACTTTACATATACCTTACACACCTGATTATTATAGTTATATGGCACCTTATATGGTACTAGTCAATAAATACCGGATAATTTAACTCGGGTCGTATTTTATCCCAACATGCCAAAATTTGACAAAATTCGTTTTCTTCGATATTACTTACTCTCTTACCTTCACGAATTTACTCATCATTTATAATCCTTATAATCCTCAAATAATCTTTTTCTTGGACAGATGTTAATTACCTTACGACAAAATCAAAGTAAAATACTGCAGGGTGCAACACTGTCGTAACTTAATACTTAAGGACATAACATTCTCGTAATATAATACTATGGGATGTAATATTGACATGATATTACGGGGTGTAACATCATTCCCCCCTTTGGAACATTCGTCTTCGAATGTTAACTGATGCTCTTATCATTCTCGTAACTTATAGCTCTTGGGAATACGTTAATACTCTTCTTTCCATTCAAGCAGTTGCTCTGTGAATAAATCCAAAGTCTAGGGTATTCCCCCTTTTAGTCTTTTTGCTCATATCATGACCTATGGTGGAACTCTTCCTAATCTTGCAACTGTTGTTTCCTCCTGTCATGCAGTCTGTATGACCCTGGCTTTGTAAGTGCACTTATGCGATTCATTTTTCCTTTTTTCTTTTATCTTTTAGTCAATCTCTAGGCCTTACTTTGTATATATAAGGCTTAATAGGATGCCTCTCTGGGCCTCTATAGGTATACTAAAGTCCTTTGCTCGACACTTTGTAAAACTTGCGAATATGGCCATATCTCATTTCATAGATATATGACTTTACTACATTTACACGGGTTATACAATAGCATAATTTTTCTGCTTCAATCTACCTTTACTGAGTATGCTTACCAAGTTCCTAGTTACTTTTGTTGCCTATCCTTTAGGTATAAATCTCAGTCCTTCAATGCTCCTTCATTACCGTTCGTCTTAAGAATGGCGGCTAATCTCATCTCATACTTTGTGACTTTTGTCCATCCATTGTTGATTCACCTCAATATTAATCTACAATAAACCATTGATAACTTGAAACTTCTTACGTCATACCTTGCCACTAGGGCCTACGTTTCCTCGAGGAATATTTAAAGTGATTTTCCTCATCCACTTAGGGGTATTACTATACTTCAATGACCGTATTTTATAGCATCCCAATATGATTCACTTATGTGGGTATTTTAACTTCGTACAATCCATGAAATTCTCTTGAAATCATTACTCACTCGAAGGCCTAAACATAATCCCTTATCCATCATAATTACACCCTCATTGTACTATCAGGGAGGCATTCCATCTTTTCTATATGCTCTACTAGTCTTAGACTCCTTTGAGTTCATTCAGGCTATACTGGACTTTCTATAACTTAGAGAAACCATCAGCTCTTCTTGTTTTCATGCGCTTAATTCTCAGGACTTATCCATTCTTATCACCTTTTCAACCTTTCCTCATCCTTACTCATGTTCCGTTAAAACTTTGTTGCTTTGCCATACTTTAGCTTTCAACCTATATATATCCATTTATTCTACTCACAACTTTCCTTCAACTTGCTTACACCATAGATTTCCTCGTGTTATTCTGGAACGTTATGCGAGACATCACATCGTCTCCAACTTTTCTCTACTCTCTTAACTAGGAGGGTATTTGGCTAAGCTTATAAGCTGGTGAAACTGGCTTATAAATACTTTTTATCTTATCTACGCGTTTGGTAAAATTAAAAGTTGTTATAATTTAAGTTCTTAGAAGCCAAAAATAAGCCAAAAGACATAAGTTGGTCTCCCCCAGCTTATAAACACTTTAAGTTTGACCAAAATATTTACTATTCTATCCCTAAAATACTTATTTTTAAAACAAAACTCTTCGCATACCCAGTTCTTCAGCTTCTTATTATTAATTTCAACACTTTTATCCAAACACGTAACTGCTTATTTTTTAAATCAGGTTCAGCACTTAAAAGTGCTCTTCAGCACCTAATGCTTATCGGCTGCTCTAAATAAGCTAAAACGGGCTCTAGATCTCTCAGTACTTAGAAACCATAGGCTGGAAGACATGCCGCCGACGATGCCGCTATCATTCCCGGTTATTGGATTTCCGTGCTTATAGCCTTCTATCCAAAATATGGAATATTCACAACTTCCTGCATTTGAGTATATCGTACATCGTTCACTTTTACCTTACTTTCTTAAAATCTCGTATCATATCGTTTATCTCCTTCATAACCTCCCTTCTACCTAGGTGTAATTCACGTCCATAACTTGAAGCTCTATTATAATGCTCGTACCTCTAGTACATACACAATCCGGTGGGAGCTTCATACTGACTTCTTATGAGGCTGGTACTTATTCTAACTGGCTTCCTTGTAGAGTCATTTTTGATTATGGTTATTGTGTCATTTCTCTTGAACATCTGATATTAGAGTGATTCTGTCATGTTCTCCAGCACAACTTCTATAATTTTTCTGGGTCCAATAATCAGACTCCTGATTTACTTGGGTGATGCAATTTTTTAGTTTCCTCTTCCTTTTGATCAGCCTTTATGTAGGCTTAAGCTACTTCCCGATATGTGGTTCATGGTATTATTTATTACTTTAGCCCTTCATGGACGTTATGAAATATACATGATAAAATCTTCTGGCAATTCATTCCTTTGTCTATGATATGGGCTCAATTCTTTCTTTTAACTTATACCCGAATCTTCTACGACTGTATGATTGTCAACATATATGTTGCTACATGGATAATGCTCCAAAATCTTAAGTGCGTTCATCACATAACTAACTCTGGATCATTGATCAATAATTCCTTTCTTTCTATCTCTGTTTTGTTTAAACGTAGGCAATTACTTTTCCTGGTCTTTCTGCCCCTTGTTGCATCCATACTTAGCTTATCTTAGTGCCCACACTTGCCAGAGTTTTCATACAATTCATATGATCTCAAATATTACTTTTAATTCTTACTTCCCGTTCATAAGCCATGGTAGGTGCCACTTTCCTTTGGAATGCTTACAATGTTGTTGCGAGATTGTTGTTACACGATCATTTCCTCTTTAGGTCGTTGTGCTTAGGTTGAATTCTTCTTCCTTATTTCCTCATTTAGTCTTTCGTTATAGTACTTAGGGAAGACCCTCTGACTCTTGTAAAGATGCAAGCTTATTATATCGTATTCCTGATAGAATATTTGATGTTCGTGCTCACTTGTAATTATCCTTAGTTACTTACCTACATACTCATCTACTCGTACGACTGCTTCTGAACTGAAATTTTGACTGTCTTCCCAGTGGAACTATCTTTTACTTACGTAACACTCATATGTTACCTTTAACTACCCCAATTCCTATTTGAATATTTTTTGAGTATTATAATGATATTACTGCGAGGATAAAATCTCCATGTTGGGGTTTACTATATTTATCTTGTATGATCTGCTGATTTGTCTGTAACTTCTTGTCTATCCATGACTAGGCTCTTTCTGAATCAACTGCTAACTACTCATCGACCCATTCTCATATCCATATTCCGTGTAATCTCTCTTAGATTATTTCCTTTGTCTAACTTACCTCTTGTACTAGCTCCTTATTTATCAATAACCTTCCGGGAAAGAAACCTTACTTCCTTTTTCTGACATCATGCTTATGTAACGTTATGGAATCATAGCCTAACTGTAGGATTTGAATAGGTTCAATCTCATCCCTTTCTCATTTTTCTGCTAATATTTCTGCATATCACTTTTCTTGTGAAAACTTCAATACGACATTCTTTCGCTTTTAGCTTCCCTTTGCTCCATCCAATGGCTCTTTGAGTTGATTAACATCCTCACTCTACTAGGGATGAGAGCCACACTTAAGGTAATATTTATCTCATTAAGGATTATAGTGCATGACTTTGTAGTACTCATATCTGGCTGCACTACTTTAGAGTGCACCATCTAGGTGTCTCAAAAAGAGATTTATTAGCACATTTACAATATCCTTCGAAAATATCAACTAACGCAATCAAATCATCCATCATATCTTCTTATACTACTTTTGTTAACCACAATAGGGCATATCTGGAAGGGGTGCGATCAATTGTATATACCTCTGTTACTATTGAATATAACTCAAAAATCTTATGTTCCTCTACCTTATTATAAACGTTGTTAACCTTCATTAACTGGCACCTCGTACCCTTCTTCATCTTACTTCTTTTTCTTGTTGCAGCTTGTATTTATCTTCTTAATTTTTCATTTTCTTTCACCATAAAGATGGATAGGAATTTTTGCCTTATGGCTTCTTATCAGGAAGCTTACACCTTTCAGTATACCCATGATCTGCTAAAGACCTCCTATTTACTTATCGTAGGCATCATACAAAAATTCAGTTCCTCTGACTCAGCTCTTCCACAACCATTTCTCTTTCCAACATTTTTTTTCCGGATGTAGGTATCGTCTTATTACGAATAAAATAGAATTCCGAAATTTAAATTCTTATAAGTGAGCTCTACCACACGATCTAGAGTAAGAAGAAAGAGTGACAACCCTAAATGCCCAGTAGCCTCCTACTTATAATTGTGGTGCACTACACACCCATAAACAAGACTCTACTAGACACGGCTTTTAGACTCCTTAGGACAGAACAACTTTGATACCACTTTTTTAACGACCCAAACCAATGGGCCGCGATGGCCACCCGGTACCTTACTCAACCGAGTACCAACATAACGTATTTTTCTTATTACATTATCATATACATATGACACGCGACCCTAATAGGCCAACATGATTATTTATAAACTCAAGACATCGGCCGACAAGACCGTACAATCTTTCATATACAAGACATATGTCCACAAGCCTCTAAGAATACATAAGTGTCACAAAGGTCGGGACAGAGTCCCGCCAAACCAAACAATAGACGTCTCAATCATACTAACCAAATATGCAACTCCGAAGCAAATAGAGCGCACCAATATCTTTCGTTGGGCTGATAGCCTACTTGGAGGGCTCTCGACCTGTCTATCAGAACCTGCGGGCATGAGATGCAGCTTCCCCATGCAAAATGGATATCAGTACGAATAATGTACCGAGTATGTACGGCATATAAATAGATACATACAAGACATGGAAGAAATACAGAGTACATGACTCAACCTGTAAGTCTAAATAACTTGGTAAATCATTAATTAACTTTAGCGTCATGCATATTCGTATGAAAGTCATGTCGTGCATAGGTACAAATTTTATAACATCATAGCCTCTGAGGGCATCCCATCATATCATATAGACCACTGTGGGCAAAATCATCATCGTATACCAGCTAATCAGGTGGTGGTGCGTATATAACACCATAACCTTTTTCATATCCCATATACATATATACATATACATACATATATACGTGTATATAATGCCGTTTGAATACATACATATATATATATATATATATATATATATATATATATGTCTATATAAAGCCGTTTGAATACATACCTGTATATGTGTATATAACGCCGTTTGAATCATATTTCAGCCGCCGTGGGCAACATCATCATCATATACCAATTGATTAGGTGGTGGTGCGTATATAACGCCGTAATATTTTTCCATATCCCATATACATATATATATATATATATATACATACATATATACACGTATATAATGCTGTTTGAGTCATGGGTCAATGTACATGTATAAATGCATGAAATGCATATGAAATATAATAACAAAATCTCTTGATACGTCATAAGATCATTATACCTTTGATTAATATCATAACATCATTTTACGTATTTTCTGAGACCCATGAACAGACGATGGAATAATAATACATATGGGAATTCAAGAACATAGGCACTTCTAATACTTTTATTAATAGAGTCATATATGAAATTTATGCATTTACACGTTTCGTTCGTATCGTATGCATTATGCCAAAAAAAGAAAAGATTGCCTTAACATACATGTTCATCACTCAATTCGGAATTAGCAACAACTAGGCGAAAGGCCATTGATCGCTTGCAACCAGTGACCCATAAGTATGCATTTTCCAAAGGGCTTAACCAAACTGATTTGAAAAATGACAAGATATATTCGTGTGCTGCTGCTCATTTGACCGTGTAGTAATCTTTGTGATGTGTGGTTATTTTGATCACCAAAAATTTGTGATCTTTTACGTATGAAGTTTCCATTGGAACATTAAGTAGTAGCCTAAGGAACTCTTCAAGTTCAATTGAAGTTGAAGACGTTTTCTGAACATGGGTTTGTCATATCTTTGTAAATAAAAAAATAAATTAGAAAATTGATATATTAGTGTTGAGAAATGTGTCAAATTGCCACTTAATAAGACTTGATCAAGAGTCACCATTTTGTATATGGCCTTGCTGCCACGTTTTTGGATATATCGTATCCGAATTTATCCCCATTTAATTAGGCAATGTTCCGTTACCCGGTAATTAATCAATTATCCGTAAAAATTAAAAATTATTCCCACTTACTTAAAATATTACTCACTTTTCATATACCTTATACACTTTACTATTATGGTCATATGGCACCTTGTATGGTACTAATCCATAAATACTGAGTAATTTAGCTCGGGCCGTATTTTATCCCAACATGCCAAACTTCGACAAAATTCGTTTTCTTCGATATTACTTACCCTCTTGCTTTCACGAATTTACTCATCACTTATAATCCTTATAATCCCCAAATAATCTTTTCCTTGGACTGATGTTAAATACCTTACGACAAAATTAACGTAAAATAATGCAGGGTGCAACACTGTCGTAACTTAATACTGAAGGAAATAATATTCTCGTAATATAATACTGTGGGATGTAATAGTGACGTAATATTACTGGGTGTAACAAGTAACTCTTGAAATTCGTTCCACACGTTCGCATGCGCGCATGAGTGCTCAGTATCAGATGTGCCTTGATGGCTTGTGATTCCCTAATCGAGGGGCGAGACATGATCTCTGTGAGTTTGATGTTGGGCCAGTCTGAAGGACTTGAGGCCGGATCTTTGCCTATAGTTTGAGCACCGAGGTGCTGATTGTATGAGCAAGTATTTTGAACTTATATATTTGGTATTATCCATATTAGTGGGACTGACAGTTGGATAGCTATTTGATGAGAATATTAGTACTGCGAGATGTGTCTATATGACTTGAAAGTGATGAAGAGGTCTGCTGGAGGATAGATGAACTATTAAGTGCTTGATTTCCATTGTGACTGGACGTATAGCCCCGAGTTATGGGCGCGTGAAGAATCTTTTCATGTCTCCTAGTTGGGAGTGAAGTAAATTTCATATTGCAGTATGAGTTCAAACTCAGGAAGACTAACTGACTGTGTAATGTGTATGATGGTGGAAGGTATATAGAAATGACAGATTGAGGCGAAACTAGTGGGTTATCTCCTGCGGAGTATTCTGAAGTGGTGTGATCCTTTTGTGTATGTTGGAAGATCTCACGTGTAAGTGAAAAGTACGTGTTGAAATTCAAAATTTCGGGTTGCCTAAGTGAGTGGACTTAGATATTGTGGGATGAATGCGAGAATAGCAGAAGATTTGTGGTATTAGGTGATCAGTGTTTTCACAAACTTATAAATGATTTGAGTTTAATCTCGCTATGGTATTGTGGCATCAATAGAGTAATAGTGTTATCAGTTATTGAGCGTATCTTGATCTATGGCTTCGAGCCAAGTGGGGGAGTCTGTTGTGAGCAGTTGATTGCATAGTTAGGTGCTATGTTGGTTCCATTTTGGCGCATGTGAGTGAATTAGCTATGGCTAGAGTAAAGAAAAATTTTGACAAAGGTTATATTATGCTTCATAGGGTATGAGAATCACGGAATGTCTAGAGTGTTGTTGGTAAAGAATGCTCAGCACATAGTGCAGGAAGTTGTTTGGTTGTAATGGGATGAGGATTTCATTTTGCAGTATCGGAGTGCCTATAAGGAACGGGTGGTTTTGTTTGTTAGGTCAGGTAATTTGCAGTTTGAATAAGAGTGAATGACTTTGGAGAATGGTTCTAATGTGTTCAAGATTCTACAGGGAACAATCGGGTATCTTTAGGTTGTGTATGTGGTTAGAGACTGCGTTTTATTGGAAGAGATCAAGACTTGTAGTATTTTTATGTTAATTATGGGATTCTATGTATCAGTATCAGGAAAGTAAAGGTAACAGATTTAGATTCGCAGAAAGTTCTTCAGCGTAAAGTATTCTGGCATGTGGTATTTTTGAGAATATTTGAGAGAGTATTCAGCGGACTATGGGTCTTAGACGGTGTGGTTTTATGCTGGGGTCTCATATGGTAAGCCTGGATTGAGGCATTGTGGGGCAACAGCAAGAGGGAATATCAAGTTGATGATGAATTGGAAGGAAATTTAGATAGATGGAGTAGCTTGATAGTACGAATCGGTATGGTAAGGATATGATTAATTATTTGTATGTGCTCGAGCTAATGGGCTCTTACAGGTATTTTATAGCAATGCTCTTGGGTTTTTGGCTTGCTAGCTTGGTCTAATTAGCAGGATTCGGTCCTGGCAGTTTAATTTGTGTAAAAGGAATTGGGAGAGTTCTTGTTGATCTCTACCATGGTTGGAGAATTGCATTTTCTACGAATGTGATAGTCATGGGCTGTGTAATGATTTTCTTATCAATAGAAGTCCTTGACTAGTTGATCGCGTAGATGTCTGTGGCTCGGAAGGGAGATAATAGTTTTCATGTTATCCTTGGATGGTATGGTATAGGCGGTATGTTGTAGAGGATCGAGACTGGCATGTGCTAGGTTACAGTTCAATTCTGAAAGAAAGTTCATTCTCTTAAGTAGCGGGTAGCCTCAGATAGTTAAGGGAATGATATTTCTAATTGGAAGTGATTTGACGATAGTATATGTTTAGAAAAAGGTTAAATGTGATTGAGTTGATAGCACTTTGGTAGTACTACGGCACTTTCTTGTTAGATCGACTGGTGATATTCGGGTTTGTTGGTGGCACAGGGAAATTTTAAAATATCTATCGTGGAATGATGGGGTATTTAAGGTGTGGTATACTGTCGGACGGCGAAATTGAGATTAGGTATGAAGATTCGTGTGCTATACGGAGTTGGAGATCGGGAGTTCTCATGTTCAGGCTACGTAGTGGTTGTGGTTCGCGTGTATCGGAACTATTTAGCAACTACTGGGGATTTGGAGGCCCGAGTGGATCTTTCTTTGCTTGGTATGTTAGATTTTAGATATGATATTGGGGTAGACTAGTTGTCTAAGTGTTGGGTTATTCTGGGCTATTGCGCTATGGGCTATGCTGGAAATGCCACGGGTTGAGTGGCAAGGTACGTCGAATTATGTTCTAGCAGAGTGGTTATATTTCAAAGACCCAGCGGACTGATGGGAAGAACTACCTTTCTTAATTAGGCCTTCGTGATGGATATCAGTGCAGAGGTTCTGTCATTGATTTAGTTCCGGTGTTGAGGGACTTTCGAATGTGTTTCCTATGGCCGGGCGTGTCGCCGGGCGAGGTTGTGGATTTCAGTATTAATTTTGTGCGAGGCACCGTATCGTATGGCTCCGGCAGGAGTTATAGTAGTGGAAAGAGAAGCTTCAGACTTCCTTGTTAAAGAGTTCATTGGCAAGCTAGTATGGATGCGTGTTCTATTTTGAGTTGGCTTGGTTGGCCCGAATTGTATTGTTGAGGGATAGGCTGATTTGACCGTTATGGAGCTTATCAGTGATTTGGAGAGATCTATGAGTTGCGTCCTGTGTTGCGAGATGTTATGATTTGTTGGTTATGGGCACATATGGTACGGTTTTATTGGGGTTCATAGTGTAGGTCGAGCAGGAAGAGTAATTGGATGTCGCTTGATGGATGGCGTATCGGTTATGTCCTATCGGGTTTGTATGGTATATGTTACTTTTTTCACCGTGGGTGTAATGATTTGCTTTGGTTCCCGACATCACATTGTGCGTGATTGTCAATTTCGAGCATAGTGACTTGAGGTGTCTCATGTGGAGCAATGTTGGGACAGGATCGCGCATTGCAGCGAATCTATGTGGAGATATGACCTTGCGGGGGAGATTCGAGTGTACTATTCTATGATGTGAGACGGGTTCTCAGCCTTATGCTGTGGTGGTATAGGTGAGCTTGAGGTACAGCTCTTTTATTTGAGTCATTTTCAGGACTTGAGTATGTTCGGACAATTGCTTATTAGTGCGCATAGTTATGCAAGTTGAAGCTTAGGCCTGTATTGATGTGTCATGTCACTACAGTGGTGTGTTTGGTCAGAAGAGATCATTGGGATCATTAATGAATACAAACGGTGTCAATTTCAGCATGTTTGATGAGTAAATACCGAGGTTCGGTTCAAAAATTTGCTATGGTAAGTGCGAGAGGAGAAATGCCTTCATGAATGGTTGATCTGAGAAATGGTTATGGTTTACTGCATTTTTCATTTATCGATGGCAGTATATGAAAGTGTTGGAATGAGACTTTAGCTGATAACAGGTTTCTATCGGTATATGGTTGTTGTAGGCAGCTGCTGTGAAAGGAAGTTATTTCTCCATGTGTTTGAATTATGTGGTATATCATATAATTGCACCCGAGGTTGAAAATATGGGTTATTACAGCTGGTTCGGGCTTATTCAGAGTATAGGTGTGAGGTTTGGATCGTATTGATGGTTTCAGAAGTTAAAATGTGGTTCTATGATTCACGGGCTAGATTTGGTTGCGCAATTTCAGTTTCTATATGTTATCGAACCTATATGAGATAGGGTAACGTGGAATGACCCCCGGGTATATGCTTGGTAAAGTTATTCAGCTATATGTTGACTTCTAGAACAACTCTGGGTACGCTCGAGGACGAGCATTTATTTAAGTTGGGGAGGATGTGACGACCCGACCCGTCGTCTCATGGGTTACCACCCCGTTTCACCCATTTTTTGCTTCTTTATGCTTCATTATCAGTTTTTTGTGTGAACGGGTTGGTTTGGATTAGTTTTAGAAGGAAATGAGGCACATAGTCTCTTTAATGAACGCTTAGTCTGGAAAAGTCAACTGGATGTTGACTTATGTGTTCGAGGACTCGGATATGGATTCCGATGATTCGGTTAGCTTCGGGGGATGATTTGTGACTTAGGAGAGTGATCAGAAGTGATTTTGGAGGTCCGGTAGAATTATGCTTCAATTGGCGAAGTTAGTATTTTGGCAATTTCCAGTTGATAGGTGAGATTTTGATCCGAGGGCCGGAATGGAATTCCGAGAGTTAATGTAGCTTCGTTAGGTGATTTGGGATGTGTGTGCAAAATTTCAGACCATTTGGAGGTGATTTGGTTAGGATTTTGATCGAATGCGTATTTCGAAAGTTTTTGAAGAACTTATGCTTGAATTCGATGAGAAGTGATGGTTTTAGTGTTGTATGAGGTATTGTAATGATTGGAACGAGTTTGAATGATTTTATAGGAGGTGTTGGTGCTTTTGGTTGAGGTCCCGGGGGCCTCGGGGTGATTTCGGATGCCTAACGGGGAGCTTAGAGTTGTAAAATATTGCAGAAAATTGCAGCAGTTGTGCAGGGCATTTTTGGTCTTCGCAATCGCGAGCCAAGGGCCGCGATTGCATAGATGAATTTTGGTAGGGCTGAGTCTAGTTATACGCGTTCGTGATATAGGGTCCGCAATTGCGTAAGGTTAAGATCTGGTGCACCGTGTTCGCGGTGGTCCGTATGCGTTCGCATAGTGGAAATTGAGGGCCCCGCACATTTGTTCTTCGTTTTCGCACAGTGTGGGCCGTGTTCGTGTAAGTTGAGAAGTCAAGGCATTGCGTTCGCAAAAAGTAAATTTGGTCAACAAAAACTGTGTTCATCGCGAACGCGGAGGTTTGACAGCGTTCGCATCGAGGAAATACCAGCTGGGCAGAAGGGCTTTTTAAAATATTTTGTTCTGCGAGCCTAAGTAATTTTCCACCATTGTTGAGCATCTTGCGAACTATTTTGGAGAAATTGAAGAGGGTTTCAAAGAGTATTGATTGGAGGTAAGTCTTATGAACTAAAAACATGATTTAATTGTGGAATTAACCTAGAAATTTATGGAATCATAGCTAAAAGGGAAAGAACTAGGGCTTGAGTTTTTTATATTTCAAATTGGAACTTGATGGGTCATTTCAGATCGGATTTGGGAGTTCTTGATATGTATGGACTCATGGTGAGATAAGAAACCCGTTGATGTTAAAATTTCTAAGTTTCGAGAAGTGGGCCTGGGGCTCGGGTTTTGCTAATTTTGGGATTTGATATTTTTCGATTGTTTTTTATTGGGCTTTTGTTTCCTTAACATATTGTGACGTATTCATTGTGGTTTTGGTCAGATCCGAGGCGCGAGGAGGCCGATTTGAGAGGCAAGGGCTTAGCAAGCTAGAGTTTGGCTGGTTCGAGGTGAGCAATGATTGTAAATGACATCCTAAGGGTTTGAAACCCCGGATTGTACAATGTAGTGCTATATTAAGATGAGACGCGCTGGATGATGAGCCCTACTGGGGATTGTGACTTGGTCAGTCCCGTTTGATGATTTTACCACATATTTGACTGAAACTTATTTGTTATCATCATGATTTAGGCTGATTGCCATATTTGGGCTTCGTGCCAATTATTTGAAGCCCTTCGGGGATAGTTGTTGATATTTCCTCACTGTTTTGATTTTACACTTGAACTCAGTCATGTATTTCTCACTGTTTTCAAAACTCAGCCAAGATTATTTTTGCTTTAACACTAGAAATGATAGTTTCAATACAATTTTGGGTTGAGCAGCATGTTTTACTATTGTCCGAGGGGCTTATTTGATTTTTGACTGAGTCAGGTCGTGGGCTGTATGTGAGGATACTTTTGGATCGGGCTGCACGCCACAACAGTGTTATACTGATACGGATATGAGGCCGAGGGCCTAGACTTGATGCCACTGGATGGCTTGATATTGCGCTTGGGCCGTAAGGGGGCCCTCCCAGAGTCTGTACACCCCCCGTGAGCGTCGTCGACGTTAAGTAGATCGGGCTGCAAGCGGCAGCGATATGTGGATCGGGTTGCATGCCGTAGCGGTAATGGTACTGTTTTATTTGTTTACTTTATTTCATTTGTCTGCCATTGTGTGTTGTCCGTGATACTTTATGCAATATATACCTGATTTCTTGGCATTATTGGATGACTGATTGTTGTGCCCGAGGGGCGTATTTCTGTGCTTATCTGCACCATTTGTTTTCCATTAAATTGCATAATTGTTGAAAAAAACCATGTTCAAAGAGGTTTAAACTGAGCTAAAACACTTCTAAAGATTTCACAGCTTCACTGCTTTTCTCAAAGGATTTTACACTGCTTCTATACAATATGTTGGTTGCCTTACGTGATTTCTTACTGCTCAGTTATTATTTACCTTTGTTACTCACTGAGTTGGAGTACTCACTTTAGTCCCTGCACCTCCTGTGCAGATGCAGGTAACTATCCACCCGTTAGCGGGTTGAGGTTGATCAGAGACAGAGTTATAGGAGTTAGCGAGGTGACTGCCATCGTTCGCAGCACTATTTCTCTCTCTCTTTTGTTCAGTATCCCGGTGTTCTATATTTAAGACCTTTTTAGTTGGATTTTCTCTCTAATAGATGCTCGTGACTTGTGACACCCCGGTTTGGGCTGTGTTTGGTTAAATTTCCGCTAATTAATATTTACTAAGTCATATTTAAGTTGTTTATTCATGTTTAACTGTTTTTGAAAAGACTAGATGGGTTAGTTGGCTGGACTCATCTTCACGAGAGGCGTCATCACGACCAGTGTGGGGTTGGGTCGTGACAGTAGGATACATATAGATAATAGTGACTCAAATTCTTTATGAGCACTACACCTTTATTTTATCTCTTAAGTACATTTGCATTTCATCTCATTTAAATAATAAACCTCTGTTTTTTTTCATCCCTTTCAATTTATTTTTATGGAATTGCCAACTTTTCTTTGTTGTTTTTTTTTCTTGTGAAATTTTGAAGCAACTATTTTTTTAGTTCTTACGACAACATCTCAAAATATTGACAACTTCAAACAATTATTCTTTCACAATGGTGTTTACAACTACACCTCACGCCAAGATTTATATATTCAGATCAACTCTTAAAGTGACCAAAAGGGAATTGGGTGAATAATGAACAAGTCATAACAACAAACAGGCTAAGGGTTAAAGCATGGCGACCAACAAAATAAGAGATAATTAATTTAGGCTCAACTGAGCTAACTAGGGATACAAATCATTAAGGTATATCAATTTAGGCTATGGCTCAACAAAGAAGGCCTACGTTCATTTCTTAACTCAAAGATATACCTAGAATTTTGCCTCAATTCACATTCAAGGCAATTTCTAGATTTCCAGATAAGCAGAAGAACTAGACAATATAAGCTAACCACACGATACACTTGGGCTAAAGAAAACTATGATTTCAATTACCAATAAGTAAGTATGAGTTTGGAAAAGTGATCATAAAACCCGTGAATGGTACTTAATCGAATTCGTCTTTTCTAAATGTCATGCTTTTCAAGTCAAATCAAGTTTAGTCAACTTATTTACCAAAACAAGTTAAAACAATTGAAAGTCCTAAAATGTTCAGTTCAAAATATTACGACCATGGCAAAGAACTGAACAAGAAATCCATGGAAGTATATGTAATAAGTTGCCTTAAGAATAAGGCAACTAACATTTTTTAATTTTTTATTTTATAATTTTAAATACACATTTTTTAGTTGTAAAATATACTTTTTTTGTATATATTTAACCGAAAAATAAACACATATATAACAAACATATTCCTCTACCCCCAAGCTTAAATAATATCATGTCCTCGTGACAAATAAATTAAAAGTAGAAGGAGATAAAGGAGCTTCCCTGATTTTTTTCGATTCTGGCCTCATTTCCTTTTTCTTGGCTTCTCAAGGTTTCTCGAAAAGAAAATATTCTTTTTCATGATAGGAGAAAGGTTTCGTCGTCTTAATCATGAGAGTGATTCTTTATTATGGAAAAATATATTAATAAATACTACATACGCAAATATATATATATATATATAATATAATACAAACATGCAATTATTATTATTATTATTATTATTATTATTATTATTATTATTATTATTACTTTTGTTATATAAGAAAAAAACTAATTTTATTATATATATTTGCTAAAAAGGAAATATTATATGTTATTACTAATAATTTAAAGATTAAAGAGAGGGGAAGACAATAGTTCTGAGTTTAACGTTGCCAGCTCGACTTATTTTAAAAATTAGGCAAAAAGGATTGCTGAAGCCTATTTGTCGAAGAATCTGCTGATATAAAGCTTCAAACGATGACTGTTTACTTTGAATTTGTCTCCCCCATCTATATGTTGTACTTCAGTGGCACCATAGGGGGTCACTCCTGTTACTGTATATGGTCCTGTCCAGCGTGACTTAAACTTTCCTGGGAATAATCTCAATCGGCTATTGTATAATAGAACATGATCTCCAACTTTAAAATCTTTATGACGGATGAGCTTTTCATGCCACTTTTTTGTCTTCTCGTTCTACAATTTAGCATTTTCATATACTATAAGTCTGAACTCTTCCAACTCATCAAGCAGCAATAAACGATTTTTACCTGCATCTGATAAGTTTAGATTCAATAATTTTATAGCCCAATATGCTTTATGTTCAAATTCCACAGGTAAATGACAAGCTTTCCCAAAAACTAGTCTATAAGGAGATGTGCCTATGTGACGATCCAAAGGGGTCATCACTTGTTTTCTTACCCATTCTGTACTTTCGAAGCCTTAAAAACCTCATCTGGGGTTGCCTCAATTTGCGTGTGCAGTTCAGATGCGTAGCCGAAACTTTGATATTAAGTTGAATTAATTTGACTCCGATCAACTTTTTGGGTAAACGGATGTCACGGCCCAATTCCCAAACCCGGTCGTGATGGCGCATCTCGTGAAGACAAGGCCAGCCAAACCATCTCAGAACACCACTTAAAGCAGTTAATCAGTTATATAATAGTTCGAATATGAATTAATCAATATAAATACAACCCAATACAGCCAGACCGGGGTGTCACAAGTCACGAGCATCTAATGAGTAGGGACTCTACTATTGGGCCCACAAAGTATATATATACAAGATAAAACTGGAATTCAAAGATGGAAGGCAGTGCCGCGAACGCTGGCGGTCACCTTGCTCAACTACCACAATATGGCCTTCAGTCCTGCTAATAACCCGTTACCGGGTGAACAAAACCTGCAACTGCACGCA
>MU751242.1:0-15424 GCA_026770625.1 Nicotiana glauca
TCTCCCCAGTATGATTTTGCAGTGCCACATGTGCTGAGCTTGGCACTTATGAGGGCTATCGTCATCCTGAAAGTCGGCCCTGAAATGACCTATTTTGTTGACCCTTGGTATAACCTACTTCCTTCCTGCCTATCTCATGACTCGGAGAGGGACATAGGGATAAGTTTCTCTCAGGCCAATGATAATAAGAAACAGTGCATCCCGAGATCGGACAATGAACTCTTCAATAGGGAACCATTCGAACATCCATTGCACTTGGTCTTCTTTCAGATTTTCAAACAACTCTACCCATCCTTTAGCATCTTCTGGTTGAGTGAACATGTTGAGCATATAGTTCATTCGCCTTGGCTGGTGAAAGGCGATATGATCATCCCAGTCCCTACGTAGAATCTCTTGCCGATATTTACCCTTTTGGAAGTGCTCCATAAGCCAAAGTTGGAGTAGTAAGTTACAGCCCTCAAAGTGATTGGCCCCTTGCTGACATTTTTCTAGGGCTCGATATATCTCCGTGACAATCATTGGTACTATGCTGAAAGGCTGTCCCCCAATCCCTTCCATTAGAGACTTGGTAACCATGGCCAGTCTGCTATGGATCCTAGCCTTCTTCATGGGAAATATCACCCCCAAGAAGTAGAATATGAAGATGAAGACTATTCTGTGGATATGCCCCAATGAGGTAAGGGCGAATTCGTCTGGGTAGGTGCGGTAAGTCTTGCTATGGCCGTACCTCTCGTATAGATAGTCGAAAGGAATGTAAGAGTCCTTCAAACAAGTCAAGTCTGAGTTTTTCTTCAGTCCCATCATCTTGAGGAAACCCCTGCCTTTGCAATTTTCTAGCATAAGCAAACCCTGAGTCTCCCAAGGAATACCAGCTAACCCTCCTATTTCTTTGAGCAGAGGGGTCATTTAAAGGTCCCCGAAGCGAAACATTGATCTATCACTGTTCCAAAATAAGGTTGCATCCTCTATGATTTTGTTGTCGAGCTGGATTTCCAAAAGAGAAGGCAAATTTCCCAAATATTTGCGGACGAGAGTCTGGTCACTGGAGTGAAGGTCTTCCCACCAACTTAGCAACCTTGGGTAAATGTTGGTTACCATGCCGAATCTGGGGACTTCGTGCCTTATTTTTTGCAAAACAAAGTGTTAGACCCTTACCCTACCGGACTCGACTATTTAAACCAATAATTAGCATAAACGACATTTGGTTCTCCAAATAAATGCACAGAATATGGTGGCGTCCGTTTGGGTTCCAAGGAAACCCAATGGACTTTGGAAAAGGCTATCTTAAAGAGTCATTATGTGGACAACATAACTGACTCGACTAGGTTTGACAGTGATGCATGCACAGTTAAAACAGAGTAAGGTTTCTATGAAATATTAGACTTGCACCCTTGAGCGGACAACTCAAGAGGGAAAGGCACGGAACCGTCAATTGCACCGCTAATCGACTGGTTTTACCACAAATACGCCTTTACCAAATTTAGGGGGTGATAGTATTGGAAGTCCGCAACCACTCATTATAAGCGTTGCTATGGTAATTTTTTGGCACGAGTGGAATATGATATTGAATATGCAGTTACAATAATCAAACAAGTTGTCAGGTATTTGCACAGTCATAAAATAATAATTACAATAATTGCTCATGATTACAACAGTATTGAAGGAAAGCGGTAAAAACATTAAAGAAAAGAAAACAAAAAGCCGAGTCAGTTTCGAAGTAAAAGAGAGATAAAGACATAAAATCAATAAAGAAGCAATAAAGTCACAAATAACATGTAATGGTAAAAGCCTAAAGAAATCCCCAGCAGAGTCGCGATGTTGTCAATGCCCCCTTTTTCTAAAGGCAAAATCGGGTTTATGACTTTTGAAGGTTGAAGAGTCACCACCTAATGATTAAGTGCATTAGGACACTGAAAAAAGGGTTTTTGAGTTGGAAAACCAGAGTTTGGGTAAGGGCTAGAAATTATCTCAAGGGGAAGGAGTTAGGCACCCCTCAAGATCCACTAGTGTGGTTTTCGGCCATGTTATAATTGTGACTTCAAGTACAAGTAGCAAATAAGCGAATAAAGGCTCAAATATGATGTATTAAAGTTTGCAGATACGCTAAAGTTTGAAGAAAATAGAAAGAGGCACGAATTTTGAGGAAAATAGCTTGAAAATTCTAAAACAAACGACAGAATAATCAAATAAAGGGGGGGGGGTGGGTTCTTTCGATGCCCCCTTTTTCCTCACGAAATTGAATTTACAACATTTGGGAAGACAACTCTATTCCTGTTTGGGATTGGGTTTTGGATTTGGAGAGTCGCCACCTAATGATTAAGTGAATTAGGACACTAAGATTTTTTGAGTTGAAAAACTAGAGTTCGGGTAAGGGCTAGAAATTATCTCGAGGGGAAGGTGTTAGGCACCCCACAAGATCCACTAGTGTGGTTCCCGACCATGTTACAATTGTGACTTTACAAATAAGCAATTAGGGCTCAAATAAAGGGGATTGCACACAAGTTTAAACTCATTTGAGAAAAAAATAATGCAGGATTTCGTGAAGAAGAAAAAAAGGATTTGAATAACTTATGGAGAAAACAAATAAGAAAGCACATAAAGGGAGGGGAGTCCTAGGTTTATACATAATATGGATCACCCAACACAATACCCGGTAACCGTTTATGCACGTGGTGTTATCGCGTGGTCATCATATCCATATTCTACCCTTCCACCCCGTTAAGGTATTAAACGTGAAATGGTCTCGTTTCACTTATTGCATGCTATTACCCGCCCCATCCTATCAGTCCTGGAGGTACTTAGGACTACTAATCCTAAAGGGTAGGATATTACGCTGATTGGTTTTCAAAGGACAAAATCTAAGGCGACATACAAAACACATACTTCATGTTGGGGGCGGGGGGAAAGCATGTAAACACGTAAAGGCCCATGTATACCTCGTCAAACAAAACACACAAGTAACATGCCTTAAACATAATTACGGTCTCAAAAGATAGGGGTTTTTTAGCGGTTAGAACTTGGTTTTAGAAATAAAGTAGTAATAATAATAGCACGATTCTGGACAGAGATAGATAACCTAGAGATTTGCAGATGTAAAAATCAGAAACCAGTAAACGTAAAGGTGTGTAATTTTACAAAAAACCATTTTCAGTAGAGTTTTTGTTTTAAGAAAAGGAAAGCTGAGTGAACTTCAGAAGATCTCAACACGAAAGGGAACTACAAATTTAAAACTTAAGGGAGTTTATTGGTTTTAGACTAATAGAAATACAATCGATCACTTCTCAACGAGCCTAAGGTTTTCCTAGGCGTCGTTATACATTACCTGTTTAATAGAAATACGATCGATCTTAATTCTGATTCACGCGTGATAAGCTATTTGTAAAAAAACGTTTTAACCCACTTAACCATATTTTAACAAAGTCGTTAGCTAAACAGGAATCAATTTCTGCAATTCGAACGAGAAGTCCTAAAGGCAGGATATCTAATACACATAAGAATTCCTAAAAACATAATTTCTAATATGTCAATGTAGTAATGACAAATTATTGGTTTGTTGTTAACTGCTTATTGATTATTAACTGATCATGGTCACAAGGTGAGCGTAATGATAGAATGAAAATAAGGAACCTAAAGCAGGATTTCTAATGAATGAGATGCATGACCTATACAGGTTGTCTATTGTCTAAATAATAGATAGAATCCTATAAGCATGTTTTCTACCCAAGATTTATACTAAACATGGATAATCCTCCCCCATATTTACTATTCACCCCAATTGTCTGTTTACAAAATTATTACAAACCAATAGCATCTGAATTACAACGTAAAAAAATAAGAAGCTCTATAGGGAGCCTTTAATTAGGCCCAATATTCAAACCTCAACCCCTTCGAGTTCACAGCCTTTGCCATGATCTAGGTGCGGCAAAGATCCCTAGTACACCCATTGGGTCCCTGGCCAATACCAGCACCTAGACAATTTCGAAAATTGCAGGATATGTGCAGTGGAATACCAGCCTTGTGTGTCAAAGTTCAGTGGGTACTCAGAGGTACCCAAAGCAATGCTCACACGAAGGGGGCAAAACCTATTTCCTAAGAGTAGTGAGAGTGCTTGTTATAATTTTTAAAAGGAATTGAGTTTGAAAAAAAAATAGTTTGAAAATGATCCAACAAGAATCAGTTTTTTTAAAGGAAATAATGGAAGAGTGTAACAGTCTTGAAAGGGAGGTGAATAGAGCAATCTCAGAACTAAAATATCACACATGGTTCAGAAAAGAAAACACAAACAGAGGAAAGGGGAAATGGGGACAAGTAATTCACATGTAAGGACAGATTTGCACACATGCAGACATCAAAGAAAGTATAGCAAGGCTTGAACAGTCATAACACATCACAAAGTGTTCATGTCAAGGGCTTAACTACCTTAAATTGATGGATGCCAAACAAACTCACAAATCATGCTCAAGGAAGGGGTTCAGGATTACTTAATAGCTAGGGAGGTCATGATTACATGCTGATAATGCACTGGGAGTAAGGAAAAGTTATAGCAAACAAGTAAGGGAAATAGTAGACATATTGAATTGAGGAAAGTGTAATCACATCAATGAACTAGCAAGGAGGCATGCTAATCACACTATAAACAACAAAACAATAAATAGAAGCATAAAAGAAATAAGAGGAAGTGCAATATGAATAAAAACATTTTGCTTTTAGTTGCTGTAAATCAATAGAAGACATACCAGTAAGAGAACAAAAGAAGAATGCAAAGGCAAATGAGTGACCTATATTAACCTTGGCTTTCAGCCGGCTAATAACAAACAGGATCAGAGTATAGCAATAGAGCAAAAAGCAAGAGAGAATGCAGATTTTAAAGTATTTAGTGATATGTAAGTCAGAAGCCCCCTTCTTTTTGTAAAGACCTAGGATATTTATAGTTGAGAGTAGGGGTGAAATAAGGTAAAAATCATAGAATTATGTTAATTAAAGAACTCGGAATCAATTAATCAAAGAATCAAGGAAGTACTCCCATTAATCAAGGCAAAATCAAACAAAGAGATTCAGCAGCATATAAGGCAAGTAGGGAAAAATCAGTGTAAAATTAAATAAGGGAAGGAATCGAGACTCAGTACCGCACCTAATAGCCAATTAAGACCAAATTCAGAAAAATCCTAATTAAGGAAAGGCTTGAAAGAACAGAGTACTATAGCAAATAAAGTAACAAGACCAATTAATTCAAAAGGGCAAGTAGAATGCTAGGGTTTAAAAGAAAGTTCTTTGAATTACCAATTAATCAAGGAAAATCAGAATCAATCATGTGAAGTCATGATTCTGCATTTTTATCATATAGATAGAGGTGAATGAACACAAGTATCGAGCCAAAATTAGCTACATAGACAGGAGGGGAACAAGATATGAGCAAACACAATCACTCAGA
This sequence comes from Nicotiana glauca, assembly GCA_026770625.1. NCBI lineage: Eukaryota > Viridiplantae > Streptophyta > Magnoliopsida > Solanales > Solanaceae > Nicotiana > Nicotiana glauca. Next base: position 5,432 of record MU751242.1, read on the forward strand.
GCTTAGTGGAAACAAACAAGTCATACTCGAAGCACGGTGATCATGAAATATTAACAGGAGTCAAGAAAATAGGCTAGCAGATAGAACCAAATTAAGAAAAATCAGGCTGATACACGAAGAAACAAACTAACACATAGAGACAAGGCAAAGGAAATTAGTCTAACACGCATAACCAAGGCAAAGAGACATGTCAACACCCTTAATCGAACAAGTAAACATTTTAGAAATTAGGGTTTCTTAGCAGAGTCAAACTAAACGAGTAAGAGCATAGAAACTAGTCAGAATAAACAAAGAAGAGGTTTTTAACATAAAGAGAATCAGTCAAAGCATGCATAAAGAAATCTAAGAAAACCCTAATTTTCAAGGAGAGTAAAAAAATGATTCAAAGTAAAAGGTTTTTTCGGAATGAACTCAAAAATAAGCAAAATGTAGAGGAAAACACAAAAATATCATGAGAATAGCACTATTTTGAGAGGTTCAGGAGAGAGCTAGGGTTTCAAAAGGGGAAACCCTAATAGAAGTGGAGAAAACCTGTTGAAACCTCATAGATCGAAACAGATGGGGTGTGATTTTGCCTGAAATCACATCGGAGAACCCGCAAATGGCAGAACCTGGAACACTAGGTCTCAATCGCCATAGTCCATAAGCCTCGAAGGTCCCAGAGGTGTTGCACATGACAGTGAGAGACCCATCGGAGCCCCAATGCTGAAGGAAGGTGGCCCGAGATGGCCGAAAATAGACTAGGTAAAGCCTTTAGGGACTGATTCGCATGGTGGGGGTTTTGGGGTCTCAAAAATAGAGAGAACCAGTGGTCTAAGGTGTCATAGCAGTTGATGGTCGAATGGGGTGAGATTGGAGGTGGCTGGAGAGGCGGTGGAGTTCATCGGAGAAGAAGAGAGAACCAGAAGGTTTTAGAGAGAAGGGAGAGGGAGAGACGATATATAGAGATAGAGGGTCTTAGAGAAAGTGAGGGGTTTAGGGGGGGTAGTTTAGATTTAATTAGTGTAACTAAATCCGGGCCGTTGATCTCATTTGATTAACGGCTCTGATTAAAATGGATTGGACCGGGTTGTTTTGGGGATTCGGCTTGGTTGGCTTAAAATAGGGTATTGGGCCATTAAAAAAATCTGATAGGGGTGTGGCCAATTTGGCTATAACTGAAATGAATAAGGCTGTTTGTTAAATAGCTAATTTTTCCCTTTTATTATTTTATAATAGCAATAATGATTTTAAAACAAAATTAAAAGAACTGAACAAATTCATAATATATAAATGTTAATCCAAAAATACTGGAAATAATTTTATAATTGAAAAACGCTATTAATCGTAATATAGGCTATAATTGCAATTTTATGCAATTTAGCTTAAAAAATATCAAATAACTTCGTAAAAATATGCAAAAAATTCCCTTAATTATATCTTGGTGTAAACATGAGAATGAAATAAATCATTCACCAAAATGCTAGTTTGAGAATAATTATTGAATTTTGTAATATAAAACTAGACAATTAACTTATTTTAAAAATCTTTAAAAAATAAAGAGAAATATCAAAACTTTTGGGCATACTTATATGTGCATGTACATGCTATTTTGAGAATATTTTGAGTATAAAAAATATGTAGGGAAAAATTAGGTATCAACAGCTGCCCCTCTTTACTTGGGTAGGATGAAAGAGTTGTCGGGTAAAGATATGATGACCAATTTTGACCGAATGAAATGATTGAAGAATTTTGACCGAGCTCTAGTCCCTGAGCTGCCTACATATCCCTGGTCTTACAGGAATCAGGCCATATGTAGTTCGGAGAAATCCGTCGGCAGAACATGCCGATGGACAGTTCGAAAGACGGACATAATATTTGGGTTAGAAAGAATGGTCAGAGGCTGATGGCCTGTAGGAACCGGAGTGGGATCGCTCCTGCTGTGTTGGCCGTTGCTAGCTGGTGTACCTGCAAATAAGCAATATGAGCATATATCGTGCATAATTTTAAACGTGATACAAGTTCCCATTGGACCATGAATGCTGTCTTCGGACGGATAGGATGATATCCTCGGACCATGACGTCTTGGGCCATGATGCGTATAATAAAGGATTCGCAGTCTATGAAATGATATTCTTGGGCCATGAAGATGACGCCTCCGAACCATGATGCCTTTGAATGATGATATGCAAAAGATAGAAGCAGGGTCCTCAGGCCATGTCATGGCGTTCTCGGGCTATGGAAATGGTGCCTCTGAATAATGACGCCTTTGGATAATTTGGCGATCTTTCAGCCCATAAAATGCAGGATTTGGCGATCTTTCAGCCGATGCAGAGGTTCAAATAAAGCGGCGATATTTCAGCCGATGTGAAGTGTGAAAATAAATGGCGATATTTCAGTCGTTGTATAAGTGAAAAATAAATGGCAATATTTTAGCCGATACATAAGTGAAAAAATAAATGGCGATATTTCAACTGATGTAAAGATTTAAATTACGGTTGGCGATATATACCATAAACCAGCATGTAAGGAGTTGCCCCGGTTGATATGCGAACTATGGTGCGGTATCCCAATAAGGCGAATGACAATTTTCATGCCACTGCTTATGTTTTTCTATCATCTTCCTTAGTATCTTCTTGATGTTCTTGTTGGCCGCTTCTACGGCTCCATTCATTTGAGGTTTGTAGGCTGTAGAATTCTTGTGCTTAATATTGAACATCTCACACATTGCTTTCATCAGGTCACTATTAAGATTGGAACCATTATCAGTGATGATTGACTCTGGGATGCCGAACCGGCAAATGATACGGTCGCGGACAAAGTCTGTCACAACCTTCTTGATCACCGCCTTATATGATGCTGCTTCAACCCATTTGGTGAAATAATCAATTGTCACTAGAATGAACCTATGCCCATTTGATGCGGCAGGCTCGATAGGTTCGATGACATCCATTCCCCAAGCGGCGAATGGCCATGGCGAGCTTGTTGCAGTAAGCTCATTTGGAGGCACCTTTATCATATCCGCATGTATCTGACAGCGATGGCATTTTCGGACATACTAGATGCAGTCGGTTTCCATGGTCATTCAAAAATAACCAGCTCGGAGTATTTTCTTGGCTAAGACGAAACCATTCATGTGTGGGCCACAGGTACCCGCATGAACCTCCTCCAACAATCTGGATGCTTTCCTTGCTTCGACACATCTTAGCAATCCTAAATCGGGAGTCCTCCAATATAGGATTTCTCCGCTGTGAAAGAAGTGATTGGATAACCTTCGTAGTGTGTGCTTCTGAGTAGCATTTGCAAGTTATGGATATTCTCCCATTGTTAAATACCTCTTGATATCATGGAATCAGGATTTTCCGTCTACTTCTTCCTCGACGTGAGCACAGTAAACTGGCTGATCATGAATTTTCTCCGGGATAGGATCGATGAAGTTCTTATCTGGATGCTGAATCATGGATGATAAGGTGGCCAATGCATCGGCAAACTTATTTTGACCTAGATGCGGCATGCACACAAGGTACTTCTTTGAAATCGATTGTTAAACTACGGTACAGAATGTACACACGGTCAAAACATAATTATTTTGATTTTTATGGTATCAAGACGCGGGAATGCGCACAAGATCCTTTTATTACTTAAGCGTATCAATCCAAGGTTCTGGTATGAACACATAGGCAAATATTTAAAAAATGTCTAAAGATTTTCTATCGTATTCAAAGTATTTTCCTAAACTAATTTTAAATTATTGTAAAGTCATGAAGTACGGAATATATTGTGGAAGAATTATAAAATTTGACTACTATTAACAAGTTACTAAATATAACACGGCATTCTGTCTCAAATTAAAATTTGTTCCCATTATACTAAAAGAACTAACCGACAATATTAAGGAAATAAACTAATACACTAACCTAACCGGTGTGTCAACCACCTAACTTAAGTCAAAAGATTAACATGATCTTATGCGAAATATTTAAGTAGTTAACATCAAACAAAAGCAAGCTTTTAATGTGATTTTCAACAATATTGTTACATTCAATAAACTTCACCGCAAAGAATGCCAAAAACTTAAATCCAACAGAATTCTTAGTTCATTAACTTAACAAATTCTGTCTGCTCCTACAATTCTTTATAAAAATCTCGATGCCTTCTTTAATAAAATTTAATGGTAATCTCATAAATTCAACTGTGACTCATAATACTTAAAGTAAACACATATAGAGAGGCAAGAAATAAAGCTAACACAGTAAAGCACTCAAACATTTAATCAAATGTGATAATACGTTAAAGTTTCAATATCATCCGAAACATGTATACAAGGTAACGAGAGCAAGGATGAACCTTTAAAAGCTGAAAATTCCATTAAACGATGTCATAGCTACGAACCGGAATCTCGACTAGAAACCTCATAAAAATAACTTGAATATTCTTCCTCAACTCCAACTCGGAACCGCAACCGAAACAATTTTTCCAAGTGAATTTTTTACTCTAAAAGAACAATGGTCTTTTCTCTAGTTGCTTAATTTTTTTTATCAAAATCGATCCTCCAAACAAAATTTTCAGCAAGAGTCCAAAAATTCCCCCTTTTTATATAATGTGTATCCTCACTATATATAGAATGTGTGTGCTTAAAAAGTAATGAGTGGAGGAGCAGGTAACAAGATATGGGGCTGATCGTGGGTGTGTGTGCAACGTGTGCGAGTGACGTGAAAAATGGTGCGTGCAAGTGTAGTGTAAAAATTGGGGACGTTTGGGGATTGGGATTTTTAGATCAGATAGGAGTTAGTTTTTTTCTTTGTTTATTTTGTTATCTTTTTTTTCTATTTTTTTTTTGTTAAATAGAAATCAAATAAGTATTAAGAAAAAAATATTAATTAACTAACTCTAGACTATATATATATATATATATATATATATATATATATATATATATATATATATATATTGTAAGTTTTCTTTTATTTAAAAACAAGAACAAAACTTATACTCTAAGAATGTGAATAATTTTTGTAGTTTTTTTTAATTTTCCTAAATAAAGCCTATTAAGAGTAAGATAAAAGTTTAAAATATCAACATTAGACCTAAAAAGAAATATTTATACTAAAATAATATAGAATTTGAGTGTGGTAAAAAATTAGGTGTTCACACTGTACATGATGCAAGTACGGGAGTATCTTGGAGTTCTTGGTTGCCCATTCTTCGCGGACCTGATGTATGAGCAAGTCAGAATCCCCGATTACTAGTAAATCCTGAACGTTCATGTCAATGGCCAGCTTGAGCCCTAAGATGCAGGCTTCATACTCGGCCATGTTGTTGGTGCACGGGAACCTGAGTTTGGCAGACACCGGGTAATGCTGACCTATTACTAATACCAAAACTGCCCCTAGGCCAACTCCTTTGAAATTTGCTGCTCCATCGAAAATCATTCTACAACCATCGTAGGATTATGCAATATCTTCTCCTACGAAGGATACCTCTTCATCAGGAAAATACGTTTTTAGAAGCTCGTATTCTCCGTCCACGGGATTTTTGGCAAGATGATCTGCAAGTGCCTGTCCTTTGATTGCCTTCTGAGTCACGTAAACAATGTCGAATTCACTTACCATGATTTGCCACTTGCTAGCTTGCCCATGGGCATGGGCTTCTGAAAGATGTACTTTAGCAGATCCATCCTTGATATGAGATAAGTGGTATAGGCACCGAAATAATGCCTCAACTTCTGAGCTACCCAAGTCAGAACAGAACAGGTGCGTTCTTATAGAGAATATGGGGCCTCGTATGGGGTGAACTTCTTACTGAGGTAATAGATGGCTTGCTCCTTTCTCCCTGTTTCATCATGTTGTCCTAAAACACAACCGAATGCCCCATCCAGTACTGCAAGGTAGAGTAATAGCGATCTACCCAATTTAGGCAGAACCAGAACTGGCAGCGTTGATAGTTATTCCTTGATTCTATCAAATGCTTTCTGACAATCATCAGTCCATTTAATAGAGGCATCTTTCTTCAACATCTTAAAAATGGGCTCATAAAATGACAGTGGACTGAGCTATGAACCGGCTGATGTAATTGAGTCTCCCCAAGAAACTCATAACCTCTTTCTTATCCTTTGGCGGTGGCAAATCTTGAATGGCTTTAACTTTTGACGGATCTAGTTCTATTCCTCATCGACTTACGATGAACCCAAGCAGTTTTCCAGCAGGAACCCCGAATGCACATTTGGCGGGATTCAATTTCAAGTTGTATCTTCTCAATCTGTTGAAGAACTTCCTCAGATATTCCATGTGGTTAGTGGCTTTCTTTGATTTGATGATGACGTCATCTACATACACCTTGATCTCTTTGTGTATCATGTCATGGAAAATAGTAGTCATAGCCCTCATGTAGGTGGCCCCAGCATTCTTTAACCCAAACGGCATCATCTTGTAACAATACATCCCCGACGGCGTAATGAAAGCTATTTTCTCCACATCTTCTTCATCCATCCATATATGATGATACCCGAAAAAACAATCGACGAAGGACTGCAACTCGTGCTTAGCGCAGTTGTCAATCAGGATGTGTATGTTTGGCATGGGGAAGTCGTCTTTTGGACTGGCCCGGTTGAGATCCCGGTAGCCAACATAGACTCTGACTTTCTTGTCCTTCTTTGGCACTGGCACAATGTTGGCCAACCATGTTGGATACTCCACTACTCTGAGGACCTTGGCTTTGACTTGTTTGGTAACTTCCTCCTTGATTTTCACACTCATGTCTGGCTTGAACTTCCTGAGCTTCTGCTTTATCGGTGGGCATGTCAGATCTATTGGCCGTTTCTGAGCTATAATAGATGTACTGAGACCGTTCATATCATCATATGACCAGGAAAATATGTCCTCATATTCTTTTAAGAACTCCGTGTACTCTTCCTTTTCTAATGGTGACAGGTGAACATTGATGCGCGTTTCCTTGACATTCTCTGTATCCCCCAAGTTGACAACCTCGGTCTCGTCCAGGTTAGACTTAGGCCTATTCTCAAAGTCCTCAACCCCTTTAACGACCTCTTCTGGTATTTCATCCTCTTCTGAGTCTATATCCGTTCGTTGCGTTATCTCATCGCATATCACATTCGTCGGTTCATCAAGATAAGTAATAGTAATGTTATGTAAATAAGTAAATGACAGAGAAAATAATAAGAGCGACATTTATAAGAAACTGAAATGCTTTGATAAATTCCGAAATTGTTTTGAACATTGGAGCTCTTTCAAAAATTTAAAGATAATACGGAAAGGAAATCGACTAGCGAAAAAGTAAAAGATAATGCATAGTGCTTTGTTCAGCCTTGCTACTCCGAAGCTTTCTTGGCCTTGGTGGTTCTGATGGACCAATTGTTGAGGCGCGCCCCTCGGCTCACAGCTTTTATGGAAGGACCTTCCTCCCATTCCTCCACAAAAATGACATGACAGTCCATATTGTTTTCTTCTAAGAACAGATTCTTCATCGCCGCCAATGTTTCTTCTTCTTTTGACCCATATAAGATGTCTGCCAGCTGGAAAGTCTGCTCCAGGCGGGGTATCGGGTGCTATAGCAGATAGTAGGGGTCGCGCCATGGTGGCTACCAATTTTTGAATTCTTGCCAAGTATATCCATACTCTAACCCGAAGGTCGTGCCATGCTTCTTCCGTTTGATAGGCTTAGAAATTCCATGGAGGTTCTTGCCGAGACCTTTTCCAGGTTCATACCCGCTGCAATTTAGTATACTTTCTATCTTGTTATCCCACCACTTATCCTTGTCCATGATGTTTACTCGCTCAATGTGATGGTACGTCTCTCCGTCTAGCTTCTTTCTTCCTCCGATTGCTGGGTTGGTCTGGCGACTGTATATGGGGTTACTGTCGTCGCCATGAATAATCACCTCTTGGTGATTCCACTCGAAATTCACTGCCTGGTGCAGGGTTGATGCTACAGCTCCAGCGGCATGGATCCAAGGTCGTCCTAACAGTAAGTTGTAAGATGCTGGGATGTCTATCACTTGAAAATCAATGTCGAACCAAGTTGGTCCCATTTGCAGACACAAACTGATATCCCCAATAGTGGACCTTTGGGAACCATCAAAAGCTTTGACGTTGATAGCCCCATCCTTGATCTCATGCAGACTCTTCCTTAATGTTCTGAGAGTCACCAACGGACAAATATTTAGGTTGGACCCTCCGTCAATCAAAGTCATGTGATGAAATAGTCTTCGCATTGCACAATGATGTGCAACGCTTTGTTGTGGCATAACCCTTCTGGGGGCAACTCATCCTCGTGGAAAGTTGTAACGACCCGGGCGGTCATTTTTGGAATTTACGCCCCGAACCCCCATTAACTGCTTTCCCTAAGTTCATTTATACTATTTTGGTTTGCCGGGACGTTCGGTTCTAGGATTAGGAGTGTTTTGGGACACTTAGTCCTTAAATGAGAGCTTAAGAGTTGAAAAATAGTCCGTATTCGAAATAGTGTGAAGACGACCTCGAAATGGAAATTCGATGGTTCCGTTAGCTCCGTTAGGTGATTTCGGGGTGGGGAGCGTGTTCCGAATGTTATTTGGAGGTCCGTAGCTCTGTTAGGCTTGAAATGCCGAAGTTTGAATTTTTGAAGTTTCCGGTCCGATAGTGAGTTTTTGATCCGAGGGTTGGATTTGAATTTCGGAAGTTGCTTAGCCTCGTCATGTCATTTTGGATGTGCGTGCAAAATTTCAGGTCATTCGGACAAGTTTTGGATAGGTTTTTGATCGAAAGTGTGTTTGGTTAAGTTTTGAAGTTTTTAAGTTCTAATCATTGAGTAATTCGTGTTTCCGGCATTGTTTTAGGTGATTTAAGGATTTGAGCAAGTTTGAATGATGTTATAAGATATGTTTGTAGGTTTGGCTGAGGTCCTGGGGGCCTCGGATGTGCTTCGGATGCCCAACGGGGCATTTTGTGTTGCGGAAATATTGCAGGTTTTCTGCTGTTATTGCTGCAGGTTTTTACCCTCTGCGATCGCATACTCTTCCATGCGATCGCGTAGTGTAATTATGAGGGTGTCCTTTTTCCTTCAATGTGATCGCATAGTTCCCTCCTGCGATCGCATAATTGATGTTTTCACTTCTCCGCGATCGCAATGACCTTGGTGCGATCGCATAACTTTGTTAACTTACCTTACGCGATCGCAGGCCTCCCACTGCGTTCACATAGAGCATTTTCCAGGCCTTCAAAAATTTCTTCTACGCGATCGCATAGCTGTTCATGCGATCGCATTGAATTAAATCACTAGGCAGAATATAACTTCTCAAAAACGAGGGTTCTTCCATTTTTACAAAAATTCAAGCTAGAGAGCTCGATTTTGGGAGATTTTTCGAGGGTTTTTCAGAGGCAACTATTGGGTAACGATTCCTTACTTTCTTATGATTTATACCCACTAATCTAACCTCGAATTCAACCTTTAATTTTGGATTTTGAATGAAACTTGGGGTAAAATCCTTAGACCTAATAGTGACGATTTGAAGGGGCATTTGACCTCCGATTTGGGAGATTTTTATATGGTTAGACTCGTGAGAGTACGAGGGTTCTGAAAATGTAAAAATATTTCGATTCCGAGACGTTGGCTGGAGGGGCATTTTGCTCATTTTACCTATTTTTGCGCCTTAGCTTTAATTTTGACAGTGTAATTAGCTACTTGCGATGTTAATTACAATATGTAATTGGTTTGAATAGATTTGGGCCACTCGGAGTCGGATACTCATGTCAAGGGCATCGCTCCCTAGTTGTTTTCGCACCGGGAGGTAAGTGGCTTGCCTAACCTTGTGTGGGGGACTTCGTCCCTTTGGATGTGATAATTGGTAAATTGAATGCCTTGTACATGAGGTGACGAGCGCGTACTTGAGCAAATTGTTGAAAACCGGATTTTACTTAATTACTTGATTTGGATTCTCTTTCATATTTGCCTTACTTTACTTGCTTTTACAGTCTGTGCTAGCGTAGAAGAGCATGTTTAATTGATCCAAGCTGCCTA